>CM060689.1:31771717-32021181 GCA_030686995.1 Artemisia argyi | reverse complement strand
GCATTTTCAAATCATTAGCCTTAAAAATTATTGAAAAATTAATTATGGCTAAAAGATAAAAAGTCGGGTTGAAGGAAACACTCTTACGGATTCACCCACTAATTATATATGCCTAATATATGTCACTTACATGAATGATTTATATGTCTCATATTTGGGTAGAACCGGACAAACTAGTTGATCAATCACTCATACTTAAACATACACCAATAAAGAAAAGTAAGGTTATGTATTAAGAGGCCATCAAACTATTATACAGTTATTCTCTTAGGTTATTTATTTATCAAAACTAATTTATAAGCCATTATTTAAGTGCAAAATATCAATTTTAGCCATTATTTAAGTGTAACTTTATTTAGTCGAAATCGAGTTATGATAATTTAACTACTATTTACGTTTAAAGTTTTAATTTTATTTTTCTGATATGTTAAAGTTAGCTTTATTCTTGAAATTATGCATTTTTTTTGGCAAGATTATAACCGAGATTATTATAAACGAAAACAAACGCATATCAGCCCATAAGTTAGTTTAAATGTCTCTAAAAACCAACTTGTGTGAGTTTGTAAACCAACACATCCGTTGGGAGTGGTCTTAGTATCAAGATTTTACCAACCAATAGCATGTAAATTAGCTCTATTGAGATAAGTGATGTCGGTAGTCGTTTGTACGCGCGTTGACAAAAATGAAATACAATGAATGAATGACTCCCCTGGATAAAATATTCATCTTGTATAGTATCCATCATTGTGGAGATCAGTAGATGTAAAATTGTAAATGAACAAATTTGTCATCATTTAGATGATCCTTATTCAGAACCTTTTATGCATGTACGTATTTTGTTATTGTTTGTTTTGGTACGTAATTATTTGCTAAGCAGGATGTTTATACAAATAGTAATTACTACACATTAACGTATAGAAAATGGTTTAATTACAATATATCCCATACTTGCTTAAGATGATGTAACTTTCTTGTCAAATTTGTTTTAGAATAGCTTTAATATTTTTTTACTTTGTAATCAAAATATAATCCTAGACTATAACGATTGAACGCTACGTAGTTCAAGCTGATTTAGCAAGATCGAAAAGTAGACGTGTATGTACGCTTGTTAGTTTATTCATGATCCATAAAGCCAAACAACTTATCTTTTTAACTAAACATCATCCTACAAAGAAATGATAAATATGGTGTAAGAAGGTAATTTACTCGTGAATATAACTTAATTTGTTTTTACAATCAATAATGATGTTAATGATAATGCTTTAAAAAGATAAAGTTTTACCAAACAGTTAACATCTATCTACATATATATAGACACATATAGAGAGAGGATGAGCACACGACCATTAGATATTTTAGTCATGATTTCATTCAACAATCATCATCATGACTACTTCCTTCATGACCACCACCACATTTCTATCACTCTCCAAAACCATCATTTCCACAACAATCATTACCCCTTCAATTCAACTTTACTCATCATTCACCAACCTAAATATAAACACAAAGAAACAAATGATCATCATCTCACATGAAGATCTTAAACTCTCTTGCTTCTTGAAGATATATGACAAGAAACCCTAACTATAGCTAGTTTAGTTTTCTTATCCTTCATCTTCAAAGCTAACAACACATTCTCTTTGTTCACATGGGGAATTAAGCCAATCGGTCCGATTCATGTTTGCTAGGTCAAGCATCAAGCTAGCTTCAAGCTTTATTATTCTGCTTATGGTTTTCTAGTTTAATTTTTTATTATTCCTAGGGTTTTTAGGGTTTTCATACAAGGTGCTTTGTTCTTTGTTGTTAATTTCTTCTTCACTAAAGAACCCTAATGTTCATTTTGCTTAAATTTGCTTCTTGATCTTGAGGTTGAAAGAAGGAGGGATTAAATAAAAATGAAAGAAAAATATAAGGTTTGTATTAATAGGTACGTGAAGAAACATGTACTAATGTTAATTTGCAGTGTAATGGTTGTTGCTCTTCTTGTCAAGAATGTTTGTATTAATGCTTTTTTGGATTTTGAATTGTTTAATTTTTATGACTATAGATCTCATTTCTAGTGCACACTATTAATTAGTATCCTCCTCGTAATTTTCCAACTAACAAATCGACAAAAGTTAGATCCTTGCAAGTATATTCTATTTTCTTTTGAATTACATAGTCTTCTAAACTTTGACTTCCTTGCGAGTAATGTAATAATGTTTGTGCTATGTATCCTTTTTGAAGACTGGACATATATTAATATTACTAGCAGGGTACCCGCGTGATGCAGCGGTGTGTACCCTGTGACTAAATTATTCGGCGAATAATTGTTATTTTATTTTGAGTTGCAGGATTTCAGATTTATGTTTTGGAAGCTTAATTAGATTGTACTTTGTGGTTAAATAGTAGTATATTTTGGTGAATGAGTGAATTAAATTGATTTTTAATTGTATCTGTTGAATAGTGTTTTTTAGTTTTATTTGTACATTGTGCTTATGTAGTTGTATGTATTGGTCATGGGGTGTTTAAATTTTGTATTAATTGTATGTAAGAAATAGTATTTAGTTAAAATCATGCTTTACATAGTTATACATTATGTTTTATAATTAGTATTTACTTAAAATGTAATTTAGGAAATCTTAAAATCATAAATAGGACTTATATGCTTTATAAGTAGTATAGATAATTTGTTTTCGTGTGCTATAATATGAGCGATTTAACAATTACTTTCGCAGAAACATTTTTTTCATTATTACTATATAAGTTTCTTTGATTTGTGTTGTAATTTTAAGTAGGGTAAGTGAGATGAGAATAGAAACCTTGCTGTAAAAGCTATGTTCTCATGACTTTGAAAGATTGATATGTTACAAAAATCTCATTGTTCATGACATCTTATAGATTGTTTTTTTTTTTTTTTTTTTTTTTTTTTTTTTTTTTTTTAATTATTATTATTATTATTATTATTATTGAATATTATATAATTTATTTAAAATCAAATAATTTAAAGACGTGTAAAAGGATATATTTCATACTGATACTTATTTGTTGTATTTCAATTTTTATGTAATGAAAAAGAAAAAGTTATTTGTTAATTTACGTAATTAATTTTAGAGTTTTGCTAAGAATAACCATGATTTATGTTGAAACAATATTGATTTACAAACCATCTAAAATCACTAATCACTTCAATTCCAATTATTTCTCCATTAAACATGTTAATTAGACAAAAAAGTAGGCTAAATACATGAATAAAAATGTTAAACCTAAAACACTTGTTCTCACAAAACAATCATAGAAGTTGCAGAAAACCAAGAAAATATACATTCCTAGAAGTTGCACAATTTACATTACTTTTACTCGTTTTATTATTTTTTGATATAGCACAAAGTATATTTTCCATTAGAAGATATAAGAACATGTGACTTTTCCAGTCTAATCAAGTTCTTGAAAGCCTGTAAAAGAAAAGATTCGATTTAGAGAAAAATAACCTTTTAATATATCCATTAAAAAAGAAAAAGGAAAGAATATGTTTTTTTTAACTGGTATGAACTACGAAGTATCGTGATGTCTGGATAAAGGCTTATTTGGCCAGCATCCGATAGAATATTCTAGTCATTATTCTCACTTTTCCAAAACTCAAAAAACAATAATTGAATGATCGAATCCAGTAATCCACGCCTGAAACTTTTTTTTTTTTTTTTTTTTTCCTTTTAAGAGCAAACTAATTCATAATGTGTCTAAAAAAACATAACATCACTATGAATATATAAAGATAATATGCTTCATCACAGCTAAGGGCTTGGGGTCTCAATGATATTTTTTGTTGTGTGAGAAGCTTCCTAACTAAAATATGATTATAAGTTCAAGTCTTGCTTAAAATATGTGAGTTAGTTGCCGTTCTAAAAAAAATATTCATCACTCACAGGAGTCGCGTATATTTGTGATTTTATGTGGGAATGTGACAAGATTCGCATTGTGAGTTCAAAACGAACCACTTAACCTACCCGTAATAAGAGAGCGCCATAACCAACCATATCACTGTCACTACAACGCCACATCATTTTTCTTTCTCTACAATCAACTTCACCACCAACTTAGTGTAATAAGATAACAAACTTTACCATCAAAACATACCTCACTTAAACACAAATAACCTCACAAATAACCAATATCACAACACACACAACAAAAACACTCCATGACTCGTTCTTGGGGACGACCGAGTCCTCTATTTTCTGGCCCAAGGCGCGTGTGACATGGGTCAACTGAATAAGGGAAGATGCGTTCTAATTTGCCACATAGGAGACAAAGACGCGTGATAATTTGCTTATTACGGGTGGTCTTAGCAAAAAGAATTGCTTTGCTGAGAAATAAAGTATATTTTGCTCATTTAAAGGCCAGAACAACATTTTCTTACTTTTAGTAATTACTTCGAACATGCTTTAAATGTAGATAATCAGTAACGTAACGTTAAACCTGATGAAAAATGTTTTCAATATAATACTAGTATATAATTATATGGCTAAGTTATACGTGAGTCTTAGGGGTCACACACAAATGCACTAATTAGACACCTTTTTATATAATATGTAATAGTGTGTATGTATATTATATAAACACCGAATGTAACTAACAAATAATTAGCTAAGTATTTATTTAATAAACTATTAATAAATAACTAGTAGATACAAAATATGAAAGTTCAAATTTATGTATGGGCTAGTCGAATAAGACAAAGAAAGGAAAGAAAGTTCTAACTTGTCAACCAAGTTTAAGGGATTTGGATTAGGAAGTCTTAGGTGGTTTTATCTCTATAAATACCACACCCATCATAATCAAATCTCTAACCCCTAAAATCACTTTATTTCTCTCCTCTTGTTATGTGGTGTAGGACAAGCATTCCGAAGATGATCCTTTGACGTGTAATGTGTGTTAACTGAAGAGGCAATTATTTTGAATAACTAGAATTTCCCGATTTGTTGCTTGTCCTTTTTAACGAAATTTAAACCATAGATTCTCAAGACATAGGGCTACAACTTATTAGATAGAAGTTTCCATTTTTGAAGACATCTTGATCGTGTTCTGGTCAGTTGAAGTTAAAGAAGTTTCCGATGATCACCACATGCGTTCACTAGTGTTGTAATTATCAACAAAAAGTACATGCGCTTCTACACTTTTGTTGTTTTTAATGATTAATCATACAAATCATAAGGATCCATTATTGGTGATATTTAACAAATTGCTTCCGCTATTTTGATTGTATTTATATATGTTAAACACGTTTTTCAACCTATAATCACCAACAAAACCCCCACACGCCTCATTTTAAATATAATACGTGAAAGACATTTAGACCAACCTAGTAACCTGATTAGAAGAGTGTTCGTCTAGTTTAAGAAACATGATCATTTCTTTATATGTATTTACATTCTAAACCAATTAGCATATGCGTCTGCAACTTCCAAGCGTTAGAGTCAGTTTAATGGTGGTGGTGACCACTTCTACATGAGCCCCACATTATCCCCTTTTACACCACATTTACTCTCGTTATAAGAAGAACATTTCTTACCAAATAACCACACTCCACTTAAACACAAAACATACAACTTAAATGCAAAAATACCCCATAAAACACTCAAACATACAATAACAACACTCTCACCACCTTCATTTCAATCAGTGGTCATCACCACCAATTCTCCCAATATTTTACTTAACCACGAGTGTTTTCTCCATTATGTAATGGGGCTTCACGCGTAAACTAGCAACAACAAAAGAAAAACCCCGACGACAAGTGGTATGTCCCTCATACCACTTGGTCTTATCTAATACGTGTCCCAAACACAAATGTTAAAACTTGTGTCTCAAATGCAAATGGTAACAAGCGTTTAATACTCATGAATCATGTTCTCATCGTATGATTCTACCTTTCATACTCTTTACTATAAGTGATGTTGAATATATAAACATAAAAGAAACATACAAACACAGCGGAAAACATCACCAACAAGGATCCATATAGCCATATGATCAATCAAATAATAAACAACACATGTTTATACCTTTGTAGCGTGATCGGTTGAATCGAATGGAGACCGTCACCAACGTACACAAATCACCAATGAAACCCAAGTGATCAAAGGAGATCACCTCTATGTGTTGTCCACACTATACCTCACCGTATACCCCTTGGATGCTAGTCCTTAACCCCGAAACCTTGGAATGGCCTTTGAATAAGCAAGATTCAAAGGAAGAGATCAAGAAAACCAAAACCCTAGATGGTGTTTTCTTTTTGCCGTACAATAGAGGGAGAGAGAGGGGGGGGAGAGAGAATTTTGGTAATTGGTTCAGTAATTATCAGTAAATCTCTCCCATATTATCATAGATACTAAAACCCACTTTGTTGGGCTGTTAAAAGTACATATTTTACATTGTATTTACGGGATTGTTACGGGACAAAATGTGGCTGAAAATGATTGAGTACAAAGGATTACTGTGCATGGTACATAAAGGGTTCATATGTTTCACATTTCTATTGGCTACTGTAGAGGTAACACTGTAGCTCCGTTCCGTTAGGGCACTATTTGAACCACTGTTCATTACAAAATTTCCCGTTTTGGCTACTGTTTGGGTCCGTTACCTGCCTGTAACCAACTTTTTATCTTTTTTATAGGTGGTATTTCTGCCCACTGATTCATTTGTGTCCCCAAATACCAGAAATTTCCACCAGACCTTATCCTACATCTCCCAAGTAAGTTTTTATTTTTTTTCCTAATTTAGAGATACAGATAGCAATATTAATTAGATGTAACGGCCACTGATTTTGGGTTTCAATTTCTGTGGAATTAATTTTACGGGTTTTCAGATTTAGGGTTTTCATTATTGTAAATTGTTGTTATAATTTTTTTTGTTTATTTTCTAATTTTTTTTGCAGTACGAAGTGGCTGCAAAATTGAATAGCAGAAAAAAATATTACAAAGGCATGAGTATTTGCATAATATGGAGGTTAGTATAATTTTCCAGAAATTTACTTTATAATTTTAGGTTTTTGTGTTTATGGATCTAGGGTTTTCAATTTTTTTTATACGTACACTTCATTCATCTCTCTCTTCCACAGATCCACAAATCCAGAAACTACTAAGATCCATAAGAAATGGCTTATGATGATGATAATTGCTTCATTGCACTTTAAAAGGTGCGTTCTCTCTTGCTTTTTAAATTTTTAATTTCTGTTGTTGTTTTTTTTAAGGTACAACATCAGTTGCAATATGGGGTGGGTTGGCAGATGGTTCAAAATGGGTCAAGGTGGGTTTAGTTAATAAGGGGTGTTTGAGATTGCTTATTTTCTGCATTTGGTTAAGTAGTGATGCGACATGTGTGTTCCTATGAGTTTGGTGCTTATGTTGGTGCATTTATGATCTGTTTTATTTTGGCGCCTATATGATTGGTATGTTGTGCCGAGAGATGCGGCTGTGCCGTTTGAGGATATGGTGAGACCTCATGTGTATGCTGGTAAGCCTAATTCTCTTTGGTTGAAGCGTTTGCTTTAGTTTACTTGGCAAACGTGTTTACATATAACCAGTGGTAATGAGAATGTGGTATTTATCTCAAAGAACCGCTTATACACTTATAATATTTGAATCTTATTGTAGTGGCCCTAAATTTGATAATAGAAAATGCAAAACATAATTACAGATTGCTATGTACAGCAATTGACCTGTGAAGTCATACAATTCATGAAAATGATATGATTAAGCATCTGCCATGAAAATAAATAAAAATGATATGTGGTAGATATACTTATTAGATGCACAAGTGTATTAAACATCTAATTATAAACCTGACTAACACACAAATTCGATCCCTTACCTTTTTGCCTGAGCAGGACACACGTGATATCAGGTGATGGAGGGTTTGCAACCATTTTATCCAAGAGGCTGTTAAACTCATGTGTGTTGATGTCCAGAGACCAACATTGAAGATAAAGCCAAAATATTATCCACTCGATCTAAAAGAGTAACTATTTTTTTCTGTACACAATACTTTAAATCTATGTGTGGACACATTTTTTTTAAGCTTGATTCACATAGAGGCTTATAAAGGTATGTGACTCTAATATTACTTTTGATTTTATTGTTTATTGAGGTAGCCTGTAAAGAATGGGTTTTGGATGGAGGTGTGTATGGGTCGGGATGTGGATGTTGCTGATGTACATGGTGAGTATCATATGCAATTGTTGGTCTGATTATGTTTCATCTATGCAGTTAGATTTCTGAACGCATGTTTTATCTAAATGTTTTATTTACTATTATTCAGAAAATACTTGGAGTTGTAGCTGCTGATGGACCTTTTACAGTTTCTTGAAGCAATAAATTAAATGATGATGAGGCTCATGACAGAATCCCATTTCTGTTAGGTAACGAATGTACCAGAAGGAAACATTATATTGTTTTTGTATTCAATCAGTAAGTATTATTTCTCAGATCTGTTTTATCTTATTTTCTTTTGTTTTAAAAAGTGCAGTGCCACAAAGAAGGACAAGGAGATGAAGTTTACCTTAGAGTTCTCATGGGATACCATGAAAGGTAAAGTTGCCGATTCCATAATCGCGATTGAAAATGGCACCAGATACAATTAAAAACTTAAACCCTCTGAGAGTTTAAGTCACTTAAACCGCTGCAAAGATTCTCATTTATTTTTAGATTGTAGTATTGAATTGGTGAAATAAGGGTTGAAATGGCTGGGTTTGGTGCTTAAATGGCTCAGTTTGGGGGCTAAAATGATTGTGGGATTGAATGATGAAGTGAGAGCTAAAACCGGTGCTTTTGGGTCCTGAAATGGGGGTTGAAGTGGGTTCGTATGGGGGCTAAAATGGGTGGGTCTCAGTCATCAAATGAGGCTGAAATAAGTGTGTTTGGGGGCTGAATGGGGTTGCAAAAATGGGTATTGGATTGCTTTAAAAAAAAAATGGGTATTGGATTGGGTGCTGAAGTAGGGTCCAAAGTGGGTGCGTTTTGGTGATGAAATTGGGTAGCTTTGGGTGATGAAATGGGACTAAAATAGATGTGTTTAGAGCCTCGATTTGGGTAAAAAAATAAGTCACTTTTCGGCCTAAAATGGATGTGCTTGCAACTTGACACTACTATTCATATTTCTAATTTAAAAAATGGCAGCTTAAAATATTCCGTATGTCATTAAACCAACCCTTATACTTATCGGGTTTAAGTCAAGATCATATATTGTTGTGCCTAAGTTTTTTATTTTATTATTTATTTATTATGACGAGTACAAGATCAGGTTGCACTTCTTACCATTGGTACATTGTGTGATAGCTTGAAACAAACCGAACCATATAAATCCTTCATCAGGAGACGCAACAACTTGAAAGTTGCTATCAAATTGGCGTCATTTGTGGACTTGCTCCACAAGAAGACCTTTGAGTATTGGATATTGTTCTCCTTGCCCACTGATCGGTAAGGATATTAAGTCTTAATTTGGTATTTTCAGTGACGTTTGAACCTGAGTAGTTATTTTCACATGTTGAGTTTCATTTCGGTTATAAGCTTTGGTTTTTCTTATAGATTTACGTGATGTTATAGGGACCAATTGGGTAATGTGTCAATACGGGTATATTTTTGATTTTGCTTTCATTGATTAGGAAAAGATGAGGACTGGGATTTTATTGAAGGCTGCATTTCAGTTTATACAAGGCAAGTTTTACACGCTGTAATAATAAAATTTCTCTTATTAATCCATCATATACTCTTTTTGGTTGTATGCTACTCTCATAACATGATTTATGCAGACGCACAAAGTGGGGACTATAAAGTGCCTAAGGAGGTAAGAGTCGCAGAATGTTGGCTCAACTATAGTCTGAAACTTCTTTGCCTCTTCTATTTGTTCTCATGTTCTGTAGTTGTTGTTTGAATTCTAAGCTTTGTAATTTGATTAGTTGCAAATGTTTCTAACACTTTTTAATGTTTTGTAATAGAATGATAAGACAACGTTTTAAATTAAGGAGTGTACCAGTTTCTTTTTAACATGCTTATAACAATCACAATTGGCCTAATGTTAGATGTAGCTTTGTACCATTTTATTGTTACTAATGAGCAAGTCTCAACAAACCCGCAACAACGCACAGGCTTACCCGCTCGTATTTGACTAAAAAATAAACTGAATCCCTCCCTTGAAAGCCTCTAAGGCCGGCCATTCTAATGGGCTAAATGGGCTTCCTATTTGTTTTTTCAAATCTAATGGATTAAGTACTTTACTTAGTCATTAGAAGCCCAATAGTGAACTCGAGTAACGTTAAGTTATTTATATATCGTAAATACAATAAACACAACATATAAAGTGGTACCTCAGTGTATATGTGTGTGACCACATAGGCTCACATATGTCTAGCCATATAATTATTTATTATGACACGAGCATACTCCAACATTTACTTCAGTTACAAGATCTCTTCGAACCGTAGCATGTATCCCGATAAGAATAACAAGCTAAAGACCATAAACTATAAAACACTTATAGATCGAAATTTAACTATATCATTGCTTGTTCAGATTCAGTGTCTACTTTTGTAGTATATATAATATAAGATGTGTTTGTGGTCTGGTCGTTGCATACGATTGGCTAAACACACCGATTTTATTGGGTTCTATAATTGGCAATCTCATTTCTTCAATCGAATATTAGAATTAGAAACATATATTTCTTGGGCTTTAGTTGTTAGTGGTTGATATCAAGGTTTAGGACTTTGGGCTATAAATTCTGTCCCTTTTTCTATCGGGTTAGATGCAAATGCAGTTTAGCTACTACTACTACTAATTATTTTGTAAAAGTATGTTTAATTTTCTTTTGTCATACGACAATTTTAAAGTACACAATGATATCGTCTAAATAATAAAGATAATGCAACTTTGTGGAAGGGATACATAGTATACAACACGACGCATAACGATAAGGACATATGGTATTCTCTATATATATTATAGGAGGGGAGTCGGTGTGCTAAACTATTAAACAAATGATTAAAATACAATTTCCTTAATAGAAAAATGTTTTTGCTTTGGGCTCGTGATTTAGCCTGTTCAAACTGTTGTAAAAGCCCCTATACAATCCAAAGTAAGCCCACAAAGCATATGGCTCCATCAGGCCAGCCCAAAAATATTTGATAGATTCATAGATACACACAACTAAAATGACAAAATCCATGCCACGATTAAAACTAAAGTAAACGCAGCAAAACAACATAACAACAACACTGAATAGGTTCATGCAAACATTCGAGACCAACGACCATCGACCAAAAACATATGATGTTGCACACACCTTGTTATTGTTTATAGAGGCTACAATGCTGCATCAGTTTGAATAAGACATTATACGGTTAAAAGTTAAGAAAGAATTAAAGACTGTTTTAAGAATTTGGAAGTAGCCGAGTAGTGATAGCCCATTACTGACGTTCTGGGCCGTATTCTGAAACTATCCAGAGCCCATACCCAAAAGCCACTTGTTCTTTAACATATTTTTGTCTATTAAAAAAAAAAAAAAAAAAAAAAAAAAAAAAAAAAAAAAAAACTTGTAAAACATTAATTCTTTAATCCCAATGTTTGTTTATCCCTTTATTAAAACCCAAATATATCATGTCTGAAATGTACAAAGTGAGATGCGTTAAGTGATGACCTATGATTGGATTAAATTTGGACAAAATTTAGAATTGGTTTTGTCCATTTAATTTATATCTCACACAGTCACACATGGAGAGTTCATCAATGATATGAATGTCTTAATCTCATTATTATGACTAGTCAAGATGAGGACCCCGACCGTCTGGATGAAAATCGTGAAGGCAACATCTTTCCTAACCATTTGGGGCCTGTGTATATGGCATACATACAATGACAGTTGTGACCAAGACGAAAGTGATATACGGAGCATCATATATGTATGTACTCATGGTTGCTACTCGCTAGTTGCCTCTATCAACTTGGCCTAATCAAGTGCTAATCCCTTATGTACACTATTCGTCTAGTAAACTGCTGCTTGAAGACGAAGTGAAACGTCAACAAGTGAGTGGCCATCATATCCTAAAGCTCATAGACGAGATATGCTGCTACAACTTTCTTTTAAAGATATGTTAATGACATTATAGTGTGAATGTGGTGTTATACCATGTAAACCGTATATTGCATAATCATCATGTGTTACAATATTGTGTATAAATAACACTCTAGTGGGCCTAACTACAATAATAAACCACTAAAATCCAACATAACAATTGGGCCATAATAATATGTCCGCTAACATTTATAGCTACCGTAAGCTACGTAAACATGGTATTTGGGTTGTGTTTTGTAGGGATTTTGTTGCTGTGGTGAACTAGCATGTGGTGATGTTTGAGATGATAGCGAATGAATGTGGGACTGATTTTGAATATGTTAAAAGGTGACAAAAAAACAAACATATTTCGCTAAAAGAAGCTTCCCTTTTCGCGAGCTTCCAATAATCACGAGGAAAAGGCTCAAGTAATTATCAATATATTAAAAGACCGGGATTTCCTTGCTTCATGATGTTGTTCCAAACAGTTGTATGAACAGTGTTATTGCTACAGTAACTGTGCTGAGCCAATTTGTACGAAACATTTGTGTTTTTCCTACATAAACCATTGATAGCTCATATTCCAGAACACTCTTCTCCACTCCCTCCCACACCACACACACCATCTAAACGATCTTCCACATCAATCCCAAATCAGAATCAAGATTGATGATCAAAACCTTCCACTGACATACACTCTCTTTTTCATGTGATTCGATCAAACCCACAAAGAAGGGTCGATTTTTAAGATCCGATGAGAGGCAGAGGCGGCGGATTTGTCGGCGGTGTTGTGCCAAGGATTCCGACAGGATTAAGAAAGACGTTATACACCCTAATGAAGCAGTTAATTTTCTCTTACCTCATCGTTTTATCCTTTCCTTTAGTGTTATAAAGATTCAGTTTTTTTTTTTTTGATTGTGTATATTTTATGTTTTTACAGGAAATGAGTGACCATTTGAGATTATTAGGGGTTTATAAAGGTAAGTCAACTTCAAATTTTACCTTTGCTTGCATAATATGGACGAGTTATAGTGGTTGTCCGTTACTTTTTGTTCATCGAATATTGAATTTCTTGATGAAGGTTTATTTTTGTTTAAGTTGTTTTGTTGTAAGCTGAATGACGCCCATTATGTATTTGATGAAATGCTAATTCATTTATTATCTTTAAAATATGGTTAGGCACAACAACGTTGTTGGATGGGACTGAACTTGATTCTACCCGCGATAGGGGGACTCTGTTTTAAATTTACTCTTACTCAAGGTGAGTTGCAATATATATGTTTGATTGTGTTGTTTATGAGTGTTAGTTGTTATAACTATATTCCAAAACCCAAAATTAGGACCCGTTACAAGTACATTATTACAAAGATAATTACAGTATGATTAAGGAAGTAAAATGTGGTTCATATTGCATAGTACAAAAGGTGGTACTACATGTTGTATATGTTTCGATTTCATAACAACCCTTTAGGAAAACGTTTATTTAATATTCAGTTACACCTTTCGACACATATGACACGCTTCAGATATAGCAAGCCCTAAATTGACCCATTCATGATTAAAAGTGTCAATTTTCGGCTTTTCGCACTCCTATCATGAATAATATTTAAAAGGTGCAGGAAAACATTACATAAAAAAAAGCTATTCTACTGACTTCTTTTGATGGTTGGTCATTTAACAAAATGTATAGCTAATAATCCTATTTTGTACATGTCTATTTTCGGCTCCTACCTGCTGATTAAGGAACAATGTTGCTATAAGAATGGTTGTGGTGAGAATGGTGTGAGTTTTGTTGTATATGTGTTTTCCGCACGACACCGTGTAAGGCCATATGATGTCGTTTTAGGCTGCTACCTGGCCTTTTGTTACAGGATCTATGGTCGTCCCCGATCGTAATACGGGTCGGTCAAAAGGATATGGGTTTGTTAAAATTGCAGACGAGATGGAAAGAAACCATGCTATGAATGAGATGAATGGAATGTATTGTTCTACCAGCTTTTCCAACACAATATGTTGCACTAAAGGGTACACACTTCTATTGACAGGTATGTTGTTCATTTTATTTCATTTGCCACCTTTTTACTGTGATGAACATTCAATATCTTAATGTGAAAAGTAGAAAATGTTATTAATTACTATTTTTTACATTGCATTTCTATCTAACCTACATAATAAGCACTCCCGTTGCAACGCGCGGGCTACCCCGCTCGTTATTTAGAAGCTTCATAATTCGTCCTATAAAAACTGTTTTTTTAATAGAGTAAATTGCAAAAACCGTCCCTATGGTTTGACGAAATCGCAAGTCAAGCCTTTTCGAAAGTTTGTTTTTCAATTATCGTTCTTGGAATGAGAAATTCAAAAGTTTAAAAGTGCAGGAACGGTCCCTGTTAAGGACGTTAGTTACACACAAAGTTCTCCACATGAACTACACTTGCACTTTCAAAAATATTGGACTATTCTTTGATTTCGTTAAACCACAAGGACGGTTTTTGCAATTTACTTTTTCTAAACAAAATATAATTCTTTAGAGCACACGGTACCGGTGGCTGGGGAGAGTAGCGCCAACCAGTAACGCCAACATATAGCAAGTGGACGACACCAGAGCTAGCGTCATCCGTTCTGGCGCTGTCCCAGCCATCTCATGTGATACGTTTTTCGTGTTTTTTTTTTTTTTTTTTTTTTTTTTTTTTTTTTTTTTTTTGTGATGTGTTTTGTATGTCTTGTTTGTGTGGTGTGTTTAATGTGTTTGTGTGTATTTTTTTTCCCCCCGCATGTTACGAAAGGCGAAGGGAAGGAAGAAGATGATGCATTTTTTTTTTAAATAAATCCTCGTTAGTTAAGTTATTGCATCATTAGTCCTTGTTTGTTTTGTGTTGTTAGTCCTTTAATTTTTTTCTTACATAATTAGTTCTTAAAATATATAAATTTGGTAACTTATTTTACTTAAGTTATGTAATGTTTTTAAACTTTAATGTGTTTTTTATTTGAATAAATGATTTTTTTTTCCATAGGTTTCTTGTAACACCGGTTTTGGAAGGATGGTTTTTTTGTGTTGAGTTATATGTTTGGTGTTGTATGGAAAAAGTGTTGAGATGACAACACATATTCCTATAGCACCAGACCTATAACACGAGAGTACCTGTTGTTCTTATAGATGCTACAAACATTAGACCGGGAGTAACATTAGTCTTATGCTAGACGAGGTCTCGACACTTTTTTTCTCACTTTAGCGGGTGAATAACTATTCTTAGTAGTATGCACCATTAAGGGTGTGTTTGGTACATAATTGAAGGGAGTCATTTGAGTGTTAGATTGGTTTTATTGTGCGTCAGATCACACTATTAATATGAAGTTTGTTGTTGTGGTTAGTTCATCATTGCTAGTTTGTGATCATTATGGTTCATGATTCTTGATTCGTGATTCGTATGAAGATGGAGATCAAGATCTACAATTGTTCGTGTTTGTTGGTTTGCATAAGATATGTAATTTACTATTTTATACATGATTGATTAAATGCATGTGTACAAGGGTTCATGAGAGAAAAACTTTTTGGTGTAAAAAATGATTTTAATTAAGTCTTCCGCTATGCATGATAACTCTGACTAAAATGTTTATTTAATTGTTAAATAAATAATAAAGTTGCTATTTGTTACACTGTATTTTCATTCATAGTATATCCATGTTACAGTTGGTTAATTGTTAAATAAAATTTAAAAATGTTATATCCACAAAAGGTGTAGATAGGCGGGGATACCTTGTCCCCGGGTGCCTTTTGGCACTAGCTATTGTCCACCCCACAAGGAATAAAATGCTATATGGTACACTGTAAGCTCGATAGTAAATAATAAACAATGCTTGTGTTAATAATCATTCGGCTAATCGATTATTGACATAAGTTTCTGACAAAGATGTTTAGATATAGATCACAAGTTTGTTTGTTTTTTTTTTCTCTAAATCTTTATAGATGCTACAAATATTAGACCGGGTGTAACATTACTCTTGGGCTACACGACGTCTCCACACTTATTTTCGCACTTCTGGAGTGAATCACTATTGTTAGTAGTATGCATTATGCACTATTAAATCAATTCAAACTGTATGTTGAGGTATTTGTATATTCAAGTGAGCTGTAGCTAAATTGTAAGAAATGTGATAACTACTGTATGAGTAAAGTTGATAACAAAAATGTTGATAAGTCGCTGATGAACGATGATTAAACCAACATTGCTACATCTTGCTTTAATAAGTTAACAACATTTGCTTGAAATGAAAAAAAAAAAAAAAAAAAAATGGCCATGAACCAATTGTCTAGTTTCATGTCATGTCAAACATATGAGAAGTGATTTGCACACTCAATTGCACAAGTAGATAAAGCAAACTGTAAACATTGTACACATATATACTGCATAAAGTAGAGTGTACAAATAAAAAACATGTGCGCACAAATCAATTCACCAAATACATATCTTCCGCATTATGCACCTCAATTAAACCATTTTATGTTTTACTTATCTAAAAACTTTGATAAACGTCTCATTAACAATATCCTAACTATGACTTTCAATCCTTTTATTGTCTCATACACTGTCACTTTATTTTGGAAACTCAAAAATCCCTGCATACCAAGGGATAGATCCTAACCGTTGGATCAAAAAGACAAACTTTAATAATAAAAAATACGGGGGGACTAGTTTTGTAATTTCGTCATTCTCTAACCCCACCAACCCCCACACAAACGTGATCATTATCCACATTTACTATCCACAATATCTCACTTTCTCTCTCTAACCAAACTCAAAAACTACCAAAAAACACTCAAAATCAAACCGTTTTTAACCGTTAATATAAAAAAAACAACACAAAAATGAAATAATCGACGAGTGCACAAGCAGATACATGAAAAAAAAAGGTTCAAAATGAACCTAATGAGTATTGAAATGATGGTACGGTAATTCAAACTGCATATTTTATTGTTATATTGTGCTTATTTATGATTTGGTGCTTATTTATCAATGTTATTGCTATTTATCAAAGAATAATACATAGGACAGATATAACAAGTTTTGTATATATGGATACACACCAAGTGTTTGATGAAATGTGTGAGTGACAAATATTTGATGATCTTGTTATCCGGTCATGCAATTTTGCTTATTAATTAAGCTTTAGTTGTTTTTTTTTAACTGCATTGGAATGATATTTTTACTTCTGATTGATGTTTTAAATCTGTTGTGTATCATATGTATAGTATCACCAGTTATATAACAGTTGTAGTAAACTTATTCTGTTTTTCGTAGTATAATATATGTGATGATGAACAGTTGTAGTGGTTTTATTCAGTTTTTGTTAGTATATCACCTGTGATGAATGAGCACTTGTACATATATCTGATGTGAGTTTTAGTGTGTGTATATATTTTCGTTTAACATGAGAGATTGAATGTTTGCGTTTTGAAAAAAATGTAGAAGCAGATATTTATGCGCATCTGGACACTATAGAAGCTTTAAATGGTTAGTTTATGTTAATAAGGCTTTAGACATAAAAATTGCATACAATGTGTTGGTATCCAAAAAGAAAATTGTAAATGCAATTCTAGTGACAAGCGATTTTTTGAAACTATCTCCAGATATTGATAAAAGTAAAGGTATATTGTAAACATAAGCATGTCTCCTTTTCTGTATTGCTTGGTTTCTCAGTTGTATTACAGGTGATATCACCTTTGATATCACATTTGATATCATAGGTGATATCACATGTGTGTCAGCTTTCTTTTATTTGTTGAATCAGTTGTGCTAATGGAGGATCTTATAATATCACAGGTGATATCACAAGTGATATCAAAGTTGTTTGAGCTTCTTAAATTTGTTTGTGGAGCTGTTGTGCTTTTTTGAACCACAACCGCAGTTGTTGTTGATTCTTCGTTTGATGGAGCCGTTTTTTTGCAAATTGCAATCACAAATAGTTTGGTGATATCGTCTCTTTTTATGCCACATACAAAACAAACAAGTATGCTTTTTAATTTGTAATATCTCCAGTGATATTTCATTGTTTTTTGTACATTTTTGTATATATTATCACCTGAGATATTTCTTTTTCCAGGTACATGATGGTTTTTGTGCCTTTTACTGCAATCGACAATCACGGACAATCACAGGAGATGTGTTATTGTTTGTTCTGGCCTGCTTAAGAACTAAACTACTGAATCTTATGTATGGTTACTCCAAGCATTCAAGAAAGCTTTTGTGCGTTATCTGAATATCATTATAACTGGTCAAGATGGTGCTATATGAAAAACAATTGCAGCGGAGCTTCCTGGTTCCATGCCCCGTCTTTGTCATAAATTAGAAGTTATATATCTCTTGTGATAAATAGTTGGAATTAATTTTTATGAGGTCTTTAATAGTTTATAGAATATTTGTCATTTTATCACTTGTGATAAAGCATGAAAATGAATGAAATGATTACATCATTTATGTAGTTACTTGTTTTTACTTGGTAATTTTTGCTTTTGTGAGTACTTGTGATATTATTCTTTAATTGATATTAGGGGTGTGCATCGGGCCAGAACCCGACCTGTCCCGACAAAGCCCGATCCCGAAAGTGGCCAGAATCCTAAATCGAGTCCCGACCCGAAAGTGTTCGGTATAGTCGGTTTCGGTATCGGTCGGAATCGGTTTGTCGGTATCGGTCGGAATCGGTTTGTCGGTATCGGTCGGAATCGGCTTGTCTTTTCTCGGTTTTTGGCTCGTCCCGAACCGTCCCGAATCCTGAGATCACATAAACTCGAACCGAGTCCCGACCCGAGTAGCAGTCGGTCGGAATCGGTCGGGATCGGTTTGTCGGTATCGGAATCAGGCGTCGGGAGGCGGGCGGTTTTCCTCAGCCTTAATTGATATATATGTTGACTTTTTTTTTTGCTGAATCAGAATAGGATTTTGTGAGTATTTGTGATATTATTTCTTCTCACAAACAATTATTTATTTTCTTCCTCGACTCAGGTGGAATTAAGTCCATTTTCCAATGCCTCCATATATATAATTGTTCTGGGATACGTATGACATTACAATTCTTTAGCACACAAAAAAATATGTGTCGACATAGAATCCCACAACGAACACAAAGCTGACAAACAAGCTACTAAACTATCTTGTTTGTTAAGCAACACCTTCATCAAAACAAACAAAACACATAAAAAAATATATGAAACCGAATATCACAAGTGATACTACACATATAATGCAAAACAGATTTAAAAAAAAAAACTTTAATATCACAAGTGATACTATACATATGAAACAGAATATCACAAGTAATACTACACATATGATGCAGAAAAGATTTAAGAATCAAACCCAAGTGTTGCATAATTTTTAACAGAATATCACATATAAATATCAAAATCAAACAAAAGTATTGCATCATTTTTAATTGAATATCACAAGTAATACCAAATACAAGAACTGTATGAATCACAAAAATCCTCATAAAAATTATTTCAAACTATTGAGAATAAGGTTTTTTTTTTTTTTTTTTTTTTTTTTTTTTAAATATTGAAAAGCTATGAATCACAAGTGATACATCAAATAAAAAAATTAAAAAAAAAAAAGTAAAATTAGACTTTGACTGAAGCAAATCCACCTTCAACGGAGCCGCCTCCAGGAACACCGTCTCCAGGGGTCACCGCCCCCCGGGGCAATGCCTAGAGAATACTGGTAACGTACTAGCAGAAACTCTAGGAACCCTAAAACTAATCCCCCAGGAGTGTCAATAACTCATGATGATTAAACGATTTAGGTATTTTCACACTGTTGGATCGATATACTCTGACCAAACTACTTTGTAGCTTGTAAGGTTTTAACAATCTTGAATGACTCAAAACAGTTAATATTAAAACACTGATATTACTTTGTAAAGTATGCGGAATCTACTAACACAAAGCTAAGAAGAACTTTGTTAATATTAAAACAACTCTTTGAACCTGCTTCTCTAAATACAAGTTCACTAACAATCCCTAACTTCTCTAAAATTGTTTTTGTAAAACTCTAAGACTCTTAGAAAAACTTCGTCCCTCTAATACCATCATAAGGCTCCTTTTATAGATAACCTTAAGTCGGTTTACATTATCTACTTGAACGACAAGTAATTATCCCTAACTAATTCTAGAATATTCATACAATATTACATTATAATCCTTTAAACAATATTGCACATAAGTCCTTGTTCTTCGAAGTACTTTGAATAAGCTTCAATATCTAGCAGTACTTTGACCTTGATCAGCACGTTGACTATTGAGCAGTACTTTGACATAGCATTACTTTGATCTTTCCAGCAGTACTTAGATCTTCATATCCCAACAATCCTCCCCTAACTTGAACTCCACTTGCTTGATTTCAAGTTTCATTGCTTTCTTGGATCTTCAATATCTTTATCATTCAGAAAGATTGTTTCTTTATCTCTTTTCAATCTTGTATGTCAAAGTGCTCTTGATCATCATCTTCTCAGCAACTCAGCAATATTTTGACAAAGTGTACATCAAATCTTTTAAAGTTTCATACTGTTCTCATCACTTCCAGATGTGTTAACTTCTGTGAAAGGTGAATCATTGAACTTTTAATGGATTTTGATGTCTCTTTACCAAAGCCATTAACTCTGGAGTAGCCAATGTTTTAGGTTAGAACAACCATGTTACATTGATAACCATATGATTTTTAGCAAATCATCAGCTATCAACGGATTTGAGTAGTCTTTACCAATAGCCGTTTGCTTTTGGACTAGTTAGTTCTTTGATTTCAACCATGGTGAACTAATTACCATAAATGGATTTTCCACAGCCTTTACCACAAGCCATTTTTCTTGTGGGCTAGTCAACTCTTCACTTTTACAGATATGGTGAGTTGAATACCATACAATTTTTAGTAAATTGTCAACTAAAAACGGATTTGATTATCACATCAGAGTCGTACCCTCATGATGAGTCAAACTCTTTCTTGTCTGTTAAACATGGTGAGTTGATTACCATTTGTTGTGCAGTACAAGTACTAACACCATGTTTTACTCTTCAAATCCTTTTGTTTATATCATCATAAACTTCAAAAACTTTTATTTTATTTTTCAAAGGACATTTACTGGTTTTATGCAGCAAGCAGTACTTTGGTAAAGTACTGTTTGTCTTGCAGTACTTTGAGAAAAATACTTATTATTCAAAACAAATCATATCAGTACTTATGCAATATTATTCTTCTGATTTAGTCCACCTGATAAATAGCTTAATCACCATAAAAGCTACTTCGGTTTCATCTTCAAGCTCCATTCCATGATCCAACATCCTGATCATAAGTTCTCTTATCAAAGGATATCTTCTTTCAGCTAACATGTGAATCATGGTACCATCTTCCATCTCAAGTGAATGAACTCCTGATTACTCAAAGAATCTCCATCTTGTTATCTCCCAGTTTTCTTGATCATTCCACAGAGTATCATTACTTGTTTCTTCTGTTTCCCAGATGGTTATCAAATCTCCAAGTAAGATTAATCCCACTCATGTTGGTTCAATATTCTCATAGTATGTCTGCACTTTTAAATATAAGTTGTATAAATCTTCTCTGTCAATTATGTGCAGAACATCCCATAGCATATTAAACACAGTAAAGCTTTCATATTCTCTGTTGAACATAAGATAGTTTCCTTCATTTGATTCAACCACAGAGAATGAGATAATCTTTGACTTCTTTCCAGAGTCTTCTGTCTTCTTATTCTCAAAATCCACAACTCTGAAATAATTCTTCAGTTCATCAATTGTATCTTCATGTATCATTTTAAGCTTCTTTGACAATTGATCATCTTGAACAACTTTCTTCCTTTTCAACTTTCTTTTCTCAGCTTGTTCCTTCCTTATATCTTCTAATTTATTTCCCTTATCAGTATCCATGGGCACAAAACTTTCCAACTCTTTCTTAATAGACTCTTGTACTGGATTAGAGCTTTCACTTCTGGATATCTTAACTTTTGTAGATTCTTATATCCTCTTCTCTTCAAGAAACTAATCATCCAATTTCTTTCTTGAGCAATAGTCATAGGCTTTCTTGTTACTGCAACTGGCTTCCTTATTTCTTCCAAATACTCTGCATCATACACAGCTTGTTGCTGTCTAGCAGATTCTTCATTCTTTGCTATCTCTATTTCCCTTAGTTGTGCAAGAGTAAACTTCTTCTTTTTCTTCTTAGTCACCTTTATGATCCCTTTTCCTTTGTCTTTAGGATCTAAAGCTTCAGGTTTAGAAGAAGACTCAGAGACTTGTTGTGCAGGCTCAGAAATATGTATACCTGAAGGTCTATCCAAATTGAGCATTATCTGAGCTATTGTCTCATCATCATATTGTTGTATGCTCTTTGACTTCTTCTTGCTGAATAGGATTAGAAGGACCAGCTTCATCTTCAAAAGTCTTTGTAGAAGTTCCAATTCCATCAATATCCATTGCAGCAGTACCTTGCACACCAGCACCTTGCATACCAGTACTTTCATCAACAGTACTTTGAACATCAGTACTTTGATTGTGAGTACTTTGAATATTTTGTTCTCCAGCTTCTTGCTCAACAGCTTCTTCTTGAACAATATTCACATCCTCTTCAATCTTTTTCTCTGGCACAAAGTTCAAAGGTTCTTCTGGATAATGTCAAAGATGAGCATCTTCTGAATATTGAACCCCAGCATCATCTTCATTCAAATTATCATCTTGATTCCTCCCCAATTTGAAAGATGATGACTTCTTGTGACTCCTCTTGGACTTAGAGGTCTTCTTGGCTGACTTAGACTTTTTCTTTGTAGATTGTTTATTTTCTTTCACATAAAGTCTAAAGTTCTTCACAAGTGGCCACACAAACCTCTTCAACCTTCTGAACTTGTTTCTCAATCTTTTAATTTCTGCAGCCTGATTATCCATGACTCTCTTCATTCTCCATAATTCCCTAGTCAAAGCATAATTATCCAAAGGACCTCGAATTCCCTCATCTCCTCCAGGTGTTTGAAACCCACCTGTGGAAGTATAAGCATTGGGAGAAGGTACTGGAGTAAGCTCTGAAGCAGTACCTTGCATAGAAGTACTTTATGGAGAAGTACCTTCAGCAGAAATAGGTTGTTCCCTAGAAAAGCGAGTAATTGATGGTGGATTCGGTGAGAAAATCAATTATGCCATGAAAGTCAATGTTCTTTTGTGTTTTCTCGAGGTTTGCAATCATATTGTGTTTGGTGATGGTTGGTCGGTGTGCCATTGCGAGTATGATTTGAGAAAAGAATGATAATCGTTGATGAACTTGGTGGAATTTGATGAATGAATACGGGTATATAAATATGAAAAAGATATGGGTAAAGAGGGATAATATACAAAGAATCACGGTGAATTAATTATTTTACCGTTATTTTTGGAAGTTATCTTCCCTATATCTTTCGAAAGTTTGTCACCCGCATTTTTTACTGTTGGAACAGTATCCTGACACGTCAGCGTACCCTTCAGAACACCAAGCAGTACGTTCCATATAACATGGAGCAGTACTTTCAGTTGTAAAACAAAGCAGTACGTTGGCAAAGTACTTTCCCATCAAAATATCTATAGCGTTGATTGTTTGACCAAAATATCTATTGAAAGTCAACCCGAGATAATTAATACGTTTCCAAATTAATTCCCCAAAGCTACCAAGGCAAGTAGAATTGAATGAGCATCATTAATATCCCTTATAACTTTCTTGCCTATAAAAGAAAATTTTCACCAACACATCTCTTCATCAACACTTGTAATATTCTCACAAAAACCCTAATCAACATCATGAGCCACTTCCCTTTGGTGTACATCTCATCTAATTCTGATGGCTCCACTGATTCAGAGATCATCTATTACTCTGATTCTAACTTTGATGATGATGCAGGATGGAGTGGCTACTTTCCTCCTGATGTATCAACCTCTACCATCACTGATGCAGCAAGCTCTACTAACCCAAAACCTAAGAAAAAGGTGTCTGTCCCTGCTCCAAATACTTCTTTGGAAAATGAACTCCCACGGCTCTGGAGTCAGCCATAAAGAACATGAAGTGGCCTGCTCCAAGACCAGAGAGACCTCCCAAGCAGATACTTGGCCTAGCTTGCCCAAGGAAGTAAGCTTCTTTTGATGACAAAAGAAAGACTGATCAGAAGGGAAAGCAGAGCTATTAGGGAAAAGGAAAAAGGTCAATGGAGTAGGGGTGTGTTGGGTATGTTAGGTAGGTTTGGTGTAGGGTGTTTGGGGTAGTTCTCTGTGTGTCTTGGTTGTGTCTTTGTCATGGTTGTCTGTATCACTTGGACTGATGAATGTAACCTCTGAATAATAATGAATAAAAATCTTTTCTTTTGAATGATACATGTAGCCTCCCCTCAATTAATGACTAACTACTAATGCCTCCCCTCAAAAATAGCTTAATTATTAATCATAGCAATACTCACTACGAAGAAGGTAAATCTTGAAACATCAAAGCCCTTTGTGAGTAAATATGCTACATTATCATTTGTATGGACTTTAACCACATTGATGAGCCTATGCTCATAGCAATCTCTGATAAAATGATGTCTAATTTGAATGTGCTTTGTTTTGGAGTGATAAAATGGATTCTTCACAATACAAATTATACTCTCATTATCAATGTTGGTGGGAGTGTTTTTGAAGTTGAATCCATAATCCAAAAGTTGATTTTGCAACCAAAGTACTTGGCACAACAACTTGCAGCAGCTACATATTCTGCTTCTGTGGAAGATGTTGCTGCAATTGTTTGCTTTTTACATTGCCATGAGACTAATCTACTTCCAAGATACTGACACCCTCCAGTTGTTGATCTTTTGTCATAGTTGTCACCAGCATAATCACTATCTGAAAAAGCTTGTAGATGAAAAGGGGACTCTCTAGGATACCACAATCCTAACTTGGGTTGTTGCCTAAGGTACCTAAAGATTCTCTTGACAGCATTCAAATGTGATACCTTGGGTTGAACTTGATGTCTTGCACATAAACAAACAGCAAAAGTAATGTCAGGCCTTGATGCAGTTAAGTACATTAGACATCCAATCATAGACCTGTATAATTTGACATCAACATCTTCTCCATCTTCATCCTTTCCCAAAGGCTTGTTAGGATCAACAGGTGTGGATGCTGGCTTGACAGTTGTGAAGTTGAATCTCTTAAGAATGTCTGCAACATACTTATCTTGACTTATAAAAATTCCACTGCTTGATTGTTGCACTTGAAGTCCCAAGAAGAATGTTAATTCTCCCATTGAACTCATCTGAAATTCTTTTTGCATAAGATCTTCAAATTCCTTCACCATAGATTGCTTAGTAGCACCAAAAATAATATCATCTACATAAACTTAGACAAGCATGATATCCTTCTTATCTCTTTTGATAAACAAAGTCTTGTCAATAGCACCTCTCCTGTAACCATGTTGCAATAGAAAAGTGGAGAGTCTTTCATACCATGCTCTAGGGGCTTGATGAAGGCCATACAGAGCCTTGATAACCTTGTAGACTTTGTTTGGATGTGCAGGATCTTCAAAACCAGGAGGTTGTTTAACATAAACTTCCTCTGTGATGGTGCCATATAGAAAATCACTTTTAACATCCATCTGATATACAGGGAATCCCATATAAGATGCAAAAGCCAAAAATAGCCTTATGGCTTCAATCCTTGCCACAGGAGCAAATACTTCATCGTATTCTACTCCTTCTTCTTGTCTATATCCTTGAGCTACTAACCTTGCTTTATTCTTGATTACATTCCCTCTTTCATCTCTTTTAACTCTGAAGACCCATTTTGTACCAATCAGTCTCTTACCATCAAGTAAATCACATAATACCCATATTTCTTGAAGTTTAAACTGTAAGAGTTCTTCTTGCATAGCTTCAACCCAACTCTCCTTGGCTAATGCTTGTTTTATTGTCTTAGGTTCTTCTTGAGACAGAACGCAAGCAAATAAACACAATTTCTGATCCTTGTGATTCACCCTGTTTTGCTTGTAAATAAAGCTAAGTAAAGAAGTATGTTATTCAGACATATTCTTAGCTTTAGTTCTGGTAAGCACTCCTGAATCAGAAGGTCCAATTATCTTACTGACAGGATGATCTTTGTGAATTCTTAGAGTAGGAGTTATTGGTACTTCAAGATTATCTTCCAAATTTGTGAGGTTAGGGTCTTCATTAGAATCTGAGAAAATGCCTTCTTGTTCCAATTCATCATCAGTACCTTCTAAGGCAGGCATGGTTGGATCAGTTAAATCATCAGCATTCTTCCAATTTGAAGTATCTAAGACTTGAGAAGTACTTTCAAATGGATCAGCAGTACTTTGGGGCAAAGTACTGTCAGTGCCTTTAGCCTTCTTCTTTTCTGATTCATAAGCTCTCCTTTGATCATCTTCATTAGACTTAGCAATTGTTTCTTGAATAAGCATCCTATTAAGTTCATCTTGGATAGCTTGGTCTTCATCAGATACTATGGTCTTTGGTGGAACAGTGCTTTGTGGATCAACAGTACCTTGAGGTGCAACAGTACTTTTCTTCTCATCATTGGGTGCTTCATCAGAATCATCTTCAGATCTTATGTTAACTCCATGAACAATGTATTGTGTTTCCTCTTCATTGTGAACAACTTGATTTTCTTCTCTTACAGGTACATAGTTCATCGATGAAGCCATTAAATCTAGATCAAACATCCAATCAGGGCCCTTACCTTTTTTATTTTCTTGTTCTTCTAGAAATTCAACATGAAGACATTCTTGAACCTTCTTGGTAGCCCTGTTGTACACTCTGAATCCTTTGCTACTTGTACAATAACCCAATAAGTATCCTTCATCAGATTTACCATCAAATTTTCCCAAATTGTCAGCAATGTTCAAGATAGTCAGAGGACATCCAAAAGGTTTCATAAACTTAATGTTTGGCTTCTTTCCCATGAGTAACTCATAAGGTGTCTTCATCTGATGTTTTGTCACTGATACTCTATTCAGCACATAACAAGCAGCACTTACAGCTTCAGCCCAAAATGGAACAGGTAATTGGGAGTCTGCAAGCATTGTCTTTGCTGCTTCTATCAAAGTTCTGTTCTTCCTTTTTGCAACTCCATTCTGCTGAGGAGTTCTAGCAATACTGAATTCTCTTTTAATTCCTTTCTTAGCACAAAATTCATCCATAAGCTGATTCTTGAATTCAGTCCCATTATCACATCTAATGCCTCTAACCTTGAGTCTTAACTGATTTTCAAGTGCTATTATAAGATCATGAATAACATCAAAAGTTTCATCTTTGAATCCTAAAAAAAAGACCCAGCTAAATCTGCTACAATCATCTGTTATAACCAAACAGTACTTCTTCTTGTTTAAACTAACAACTGAAACAGGTCCAAACAGATCCATATGCAGCAACTCCAAAGGCTCCCTAATAGTTCTTTCTTTAACCTCTTTACATGAAGCCTTATGTTGTTTACCCTTCTTGCAAGCCAGACATGAATGAACAAGTTTGAATGTTTTAGAAGGTAAACCTCTAACTAAATTTCCTTTGACCAGCTTGTTGATGTTTTTGAAATTTACATGCCCTAGTCTTCTGTGCCATTGATGTGCTTCCTCCATTGTTGCCCTTGCAATCAATCAAGTTGCTCTTTTCAGCAGAATTGATGTTCTTCAAGTCTATGCTATACACATCATTGGTTCTTGGTGCTCTCAGCATCACCAAGTTTTCATCTTCTAATCCAAACTCAGGGGAGAGAATAAGACATTTTGTGTCAAGAAACAACACAGGGTACTTCTTGTCACATATATGAGAGACTGACAAAAGGTTGAATTTAAGCTCCTTCACATATCTGACATTCTCAAAATCAATAGATCCTGCCTTAATGGTTCCTTTGCCAGTGATTCTCCCTCCATCAGGATCATTCCCAAATGCAACTCTTCCTCTAAAATAAGCCTTAAAATCTGACAAGAGCTCCTTTTCTCCTGTCATACTTCCAGAGCAACCACTATCCACAATAGGATGATCTTTAAGCTCCTCTGCTGGGTTGCCCTGCATAAAAATGAAAAGGGTTAGTTTCTTTTGGGAACCCAAGCCATTAATGACTTGTGTTGCCCTTGTGGAGTAACATACTCAAATTCTTTGAGTATGTAATCACCACTGTTTTTGAAAGCACTATCAAGAATTACTGTTTTTTATTTCAAAACCTGTGTTGAATTGTTACCAACACTCCTTTTTTCACCCTTATTTTCTGAAAGTACTTTGTCATCCTCAGCAGTACTTTCTTTCTTAACCCACTTAGTTGTAACTTTTGGTGTTGGGTTATGTGTTCTAGCAGCTTTTCTTGGGTTGTAAGGCCTTCTAGGTTTGTAAGAATTGAATCTTCTAGGTCTTACACTTGAGTCTTTGCTAGCAGTACCTTGATTGAAAAACTTCCTAACAGTACTTTGAGGAAGTACTGCTTGACCAGTGCTTTGAGAAGGTACTGTGGGTTTGGAGAATGGTCTTCTCTGATGAGGGTACCTATAGTCTTTTGAGAAATTACTATGGTTAACCCTATTTGAGTAATTCCAAGCTGGCTTATTCTCCATTGGTTTATTCTCTTTGTTCTTATGGTTTGCAGATGTGGTCTTTGGATATTTGCTCAAGTATTCTGAATGATAATCATAGTCCTTGATCAAATGATGAGGACTATAACATACAAAGCATAATTTTGGACCCATCATCCCAAATCCATTCCCAAAAGGTTTTCTATGATAAGCAGTATTTTGAAAAGAGTTTCTTGTAGGTACTGCTGAATGATCATCAGTACTTTGAGAAGTTTTTGGAAGTACTGCTTGTTTTGAAAAATCTTTTTCACATTCAGAAACCTTATTATTATCCCTAGGTGCCTCAACAGTTTCTCTTAGAGAATCAGGATTTGATTGACCTTTAACCTTTTTCCTAAACTCTAGGTTGTCTATTACATAACAAGAAACATCTGTCCTAGGTGGTTGAAAACTACCTGGGGGTGGAGGAAATTCATTATAACCTTTGTTTTTATTAAACTCAGGAGGTGTGGAATAAGGTGATTCCTCATCACTAGATGTGTTTTCTTCTAAACTTATGAATTCTTCATCACTAGTTGAGGTCTCTTGAGAAAGATTTAATCCTTGGTTCCTAGATGAAAGTACTTCTGAATTATTATCATAACCTAGGCCAGTTTTAATGTTTGTTGTTCTCTGTTTTTCAACAAAACTAATATGTGACAGACCTGATTCTTTCCAAATAGCAAGTTTTTCTAGCAACTTATCTCTTTCTTTAGTGACCTTTTCTAATTCAGAAACTTTACATCCTAACTTCCACTTACTTAGCTTTAATTGATAATCTTGTTGCTCATATTTTTCAGCCCAAGCTACTTCATTATTCTCATGAGTGATTATCTTAGCTTCCATGGATTCTAAAGTCAATTGGTAACCAGCTATCTCAGACTTAGCCCTTCTATAGTTATCTCTTTCTGTTTCATATTCTTTAAGCATCTTTTGATAAGAGTTACTACATTTGGAACATACCTCAGAGATAGTGGATGAACTTGGTGAAGTAGCCATCATAGCAAGCTGAACATGTTCTTCTTCACATTCCATGCTTCAATCAAAGCTTCCTAGACCATCTCTTGACTCCAAAGCTTCATATCCTAGTTCCTCATCAAAAGCTGTGCTCCAATCAACCTCTTCCAATGCGACCATATAGTAGGTTACTGGTTCATCATCAAATTCTTTACTCCAATCAACTTCTAACAGGTCTTCTTGAGCAACCAAAGCTTGTGACTTTGGCTCAGCAATAGGGACTTCTTTTCTTTCAACCTTGGGTTTAGGTTGTTCAATCCCATGTTTGCTTGATACTTTGCAAACTTACATTCCCTTGCAAAGTGACCAGTCCTTTGATAGTTAAAACATTTAATCTTGGACTTGTCAAATGCTATACCTTGCTTAGCCTTGAAATCAATACCTCTCCCTGTCTTGTTCATAAACTTCTTGATCCTTGCAGCAATCATGGCAACCTGCCATCTTATATCAATTTATTCCATAGCATCATTATCAATTTGCAAGAGATCTTCTTGATAAGTAACAGGTAGAGTAGCTTGTTGGGCAAAGAATGAACATAAAACATCATCTGAGTTGGGGGTATGTGATGGTGATGAAGTGGTAGTGATCAAAGTTGTACATGGATTCTGTGTTTCTGCAACAGTACTTTGGACAGGATAAGCAGTACTTTTAGTGGAAGTACTGCTTCTGTTTTCAGAAGATACAAAAGCAATGTTGTGAGAACTTGAACCTTTATTACCCTTCATCTCATGCTCATACACCTTTAGATTATTGTAAAGATCATCAAAGTCCATAGTGTCCAAACCAGGTTGTCCTTTAATCATGGTAGCAACCACATGCCATGCAGAAGGCAAACTCCTCAAGAACTTCAAATTAGCATCTTCAACTGTTGCCTCAGCTCCATATAACTCTAGCATGCTGAGTAGATTTTGATATCTATCATAAGCAGAGTCAAGACTTTCTCTTTCACCAACAGTGAAGGTTTCAAACTGCTACTTCAACAGGTTCCTGTGCATCTTCTTGGAAGCATCATTACCTCCAAATCTTGTTTTAATAGCAGCCCATAGTTGCTTTGCATCCTTGGCATCATAAAACTTCAATAAGTGACCATCAGGAATGGCAGAGAGCAGTATGTTGAGAGCCTTATCTTGATTTCTTTTGGTAGCAGCTGGCAAGGTTGGCTTAGGTGGTGTTGGTTGTCCTGGGATCTCTAATGGTTCTTCAATTATCATATTGCCATTAATAATCACATCCCATAGTGCATGGTCTGTGATGGCAATGTACTGCCTCATCTTCATGGCCCATAAATCATATTCCCCCTTCTTGACAATAGGAATTCTGACAGCAGTGATGGATGGAGCAGGTGCAACATCTGTCGACATCTTTAAGGGTTTGTAGTAGAATCGGTTTAATAGGTTTTCTTCTTAATCAGAGTTTCCAACACAAGCTCTAATACCACTTGTTGGATCGATATACTCTGACCAAACTACTTTGTAGCTTGTAAGGTTTTAACAATCTTGAATGACTCAAAACAGTTAATATTGAAACACTGATATTACTTTGTAAAGTATGCGAAATCTACTAACACAAAGCTAAGAACTTTGTTAATATTAAAACAACTCTTTGAACCTGCTTCTCTAAATACAAGTTCACTAACAATCCCTAACTTCTCTAAAATTGTTTTTGTAAAACTCTAAGACTCTTAGAAAAACTTCGTCACTCTAATACCATCATAAGGCTCCTTTTATAGATAATCTTAAGTCGGTTTACATTATCTACTTGAACGACAAGTAATTATCCCTAACTAATTCTAGAATATTCATACAATATTACATTATAATCCTTTAAACAATATTGCACATAAGTCCTTGTTCTTCGAAGTACTTTGAATAAGCTTCAATATCTAGCAGTACTTTGACCTTGATCAGCACGTTGACTATTGAGCAGTACTTTGATCTTTCCAGCAGTACTTAGATCTTCATATCCCAACACACACTATTGGAAGCTGTAAACAAAGGTAAACACAGACTAAATAGGATATCATCACAACTTAAAAAAAAAAAAAAAAAAAAAAAAAAAACTTTAACTATGATTATAAAACAATAACAATGAAATATCACAAGTGATAATATAGATCACATATAATAAACTTTAACTAGTAAACATCAAAACATATAAAAAAATAAAAATATCACATGTGATATTACAAATATCACAAGTGATACTATAAATATCACAAGTGATACTACAAAACTACAGTTCAAAACAAGCATTTTGTTTATTTGTAACTCTTTTATACCCTCCTGATTCCCTCTCAATTTTAGCCTCATAAACCAAGACTGATGTCAACCATTGTGTAACAACTTCAGATATCACTGGTGATACTACACATACGATAGAGAGCAAATTCAAAAACAGCAATCAAAGGCGGAACAATCCCCGACCTAACAATCTTCAACTTATTCGTTTTCTCCAGCGACAAATTCACCAAAGCCGCCACATCATTCGTCTGCACAACAGCATATCTCGAAACCAAACACTGACGCAAAGACGACAATAACATCGGCGTACACAACGAAACCCTAGCTTCCTCATAACTCCTAGTAACCTTGTACATAAAATAGAGCAAAATGTAAACATTGTACAACAATATATTACAATACATAAAATAGAGTGTACAAATAAATATCATGTGTGCGCAAATCAATTCACCAAATACATGTCCCGATTAAACCATTTATATTTTACTTATCTAAAACCTTTGATAAACGTCTCATTAACAATATCCTAACTATGACTTTCAATTCTTTTATTGTCTCATACACTTGAATAAGAAAGGAAAACATTAGAATAGATTCTAAAATAAATGAAGGAAAGATTGATAACTAAGATATGTTTAACACAAAACATACCAACATCAAGGACTTAAATAAGGAAACAATTAAAATAACCATTAATTAACTAAGTAAACGCACGATATATTATCATCCATGCCTTCTTTAATCCTCAAGTAACAAAATCACATAAAATAAATAGTTTTGTGATATCACAAAAGAAAAAAATCTACCCAACCAATCCCAAATCTTCCTGACCGAAAAATTCCCTTTTATTCTCCGGCGACGAAGTCTTCTTCACCTACTACTACTGCGTGCTTATAACATCATGTATCACATCACAAACAACACTTATTATTAAAATCCAAAACCATGGTAGGTAACAGCAACAGCAACAGCAAACGCCGTTGGAGATTCCCCTTCCACAAACCCTCACCCTCAACAACAACACCACCAAAAACAGAATCCGCAAAAACCGCTAAACCGTTAGATGAGTTCATATGTCCAATATCAGGCTTACTGATGTATGATCCAGTGGTTGTATCATCTGGCGAAACTTTTGAACGGACGTCAATTGAAGTATGTCAAGACCTAGGGTATGTTCCAGTTTTAGCTGGTGGGAATACTAAGCCTGATTTTAGTACGGTTATACCTAACTTAGCTTTAAAAAAAGCTATTAGTAATTGGTGTAGTTTAACAGGCTACGAGGCGCCTCGTTACGCACCTGATTATGCCACTGTTGAGTATTCCGTTAAGGCGTTGATGACGTCATCACAATATGGAAAGCTAGAAACTAATGGTGGTGATTCTAGGCTTAGGGTTTCGGAACGTGATTTGCTTAACGGCGTGAGTGATAAGGCGGATGCTAAGTTGACTCACGCCGTTACGGAGCTGAATCCGAGATCTGTTCCTTATGGGAGGTTTTATTCTTCGAGTAGTGAAGAATCGGTTGTTGCGAATGTTCCGGATACTCCGCCTTTGCCGTTTGTGACGCGGCCTTTATGTTATTCGTCTTCGGCTTCTGTTTCGACCTCGGACGAGGTTGTAAATGAGGAAGGGGGAACGGATGGGGATGGTGATGGGAATGGTGGGGATGAGTTGATGTTTAGTAGTAAGTTATTGAGTTTGGATGTTTATGAGCAGGAACAGACTGTGATTATGTTGAGGAAGGTTACTAGGAGTGATGAGGAAGCTAGGGTTTCGTTGTGTACGCCGAGGGTATTGTCGTCGTTGCGTCAGTGTTTGGTTTCGAGATATGCTGCTGTGCAGACTAATGCTGTGGCAGCTTTGGTGAATTTGTCGCTTGAGAAAACGAATAAGTTGAAGATTGTTAGGTCGGGGATTGTTCCGCCTTTGATTGATGTTTTGAAGGCGGGGTTTGCTGAGTCGCAGGAGCATGCTGCTGGGGCGATTTTTAGTTTGGCTTTGGAGGAGGAGAATAAGACTGCCATTGGAGTGTTGGGCGCATTGCAGCCTTTGCTACACGCCTTGCACTCTGAAAGTGAGCGGACTAGGCATGACTCGGCTTTGGCTTTGTACCATTTGTCGTTGGTGCAGAGTAATCGAGTTAAACTTGTTAAACTTGGTGCTTGTTCAACTCTGTTGACAATGCTTGAGACTGGTTTAGCTGGAAGGGTGTTATTGGTTTTGTGTAATTTAGCTGCTTCTAATGAGGGAAAATCGGCTTTGCTAGACTCAAATGCAGTTGAATGTTTGTTTAGGAAATTGAGGACTGAAAATGTGGATTCGAATGAGTCGACTCGTGAGAATTGTGTGGCGTGTTTGTACTCGTTGAGTAATGGAAGTATGAGGTTTAAGGGGTTGGCCAGGGCGGCTAGAGGGATGGATGTGCTTCGTGTGGTGGAGGAGAAAGGAAGTGAGCGGGCTCGTGAGAAGGCAAAACGGATGCTGATGATGCTTCGTGAGCGCGACGAGGGTGGAGAGAGTATGGATTGGGATGCTTTAATCGAGAGTGGGGCGACTCAAACTCGGTACCGAGGCAACTCAACTCAGTTCTGATGCTGGTTTGGTAGAATACTTTTTGTTAATCTGATTCAATATAAATTATTATTGGTTAGTTATTATTGGACTTGGTCTTTTGCGATGTAATTTTGCTAGGGTGGAACCGTGGAAGGAAATTGTAAATGATGATTTTTTATAACACTTCTTGTAAAGTTCTATGTAAGAGTAGGTTTGTAGGTGATTGACTTGAAATTGGTATTAGAATAAGACAGAAACATTCCTCTCATCCAATATAAATCTTAGGAATCAATTGAATGTTAGATGTTATCGTATACAAGTGGTGGTTGACAAATTTAATGAAGAATGAGTTGTCTATAAAGATTAAAACCCTCTCATGACTTTTCCAAACCTTGTGAGTTGTAATTTGTGACACACATTTATGGTTTTGCTAGTAAAGGCCATCAATTTTTTTATGATTTAGACAAATTTTCATTTTAGATAGAATCTAGCTTTTCGAAAAAAAAGGTAGAATGTGATTTATGCATCATCGTCTATTCTTGTAATCGCATTCAACCTACAAAATCTGACAAAACAACTGTGATCTAAACACAAAACCAAAATCTGGTAAATCCCAATTCCAAAATCTCAAAACATTCTTCTGCCGTTCAAAAATAAAAAAACAAAAAAAAAATCTCAAAACATTAGAACCCAAAAGTATAAAATCAAAACGGAAGTTAAGTCACATACTCATATATTTGTTCTTATTAAACAAAAATGTCTAAATAGAGTAGTTGACTACTTGTGAACCTAAACAAGTATATTTGAACCCACGTTCATCCGATAACATACTTGCAAAGTTGCAAACATGTCACTATAACGTACAGCTTTCAACTAATCATCATCTTATATAAACAACTATCGAAACTTCCTAAGAAAAAGAGTAAAGTAATTACTATATTGGACGGTGAGTACTGGGTATTCATCTCCAGTGTTTATTTGGGTCTGTGTTTCTAAAATCAGATATTGGTAATATTATTTGATACCTTTTGTTACTCTAGATAAAATCATATAGCGCATTTCGAAAGAAAGAGAATATGCCGAGTTGTGATGCCAATAAAAAGGGATACCATCTTTTTCGTTATAAAAATATATTCTCCATGCTTTCACCTTTTCAAAAATTGATAATGGTGGATGTCATAGTCAAACAATATTGTTACTTTCAATTCTCGTATTAATCTATTGTTTACCCCTCTTATTCCAAGAAACTAACTGATCTTAACTATTTTATAATATTTCTGTTGTTTGTTAATAGTTTAATGCAAATCTATCTTTTGTAACCGACCTTACATAAAAGCTAAACACACTACAATGAAGATAGTTGTGCAACACCGTTACAATTAGAGATGGCATGTGTCGAATCTATAGAGATAATAAATTGTGAATATGAGTCATATGACTCAATTATGAGGACCCTTTTTATTTTTTTATCCGCACCCCTCTAATTTTTTATTTATTTTTATTTTTATAATGTTGCTAATATAAAAAAACTATAAACCTGAAAGTGCGGAACAGAAAATATAAGTTTAATATGTCAAACGCTTAAAACTATCAAAAATACGGAACAGAAACTGACAAAAAATTGTGTGCTGAATTAAAAGAGAGACAAAGAAAGGACAAAAAGGGAGTTATCATGGGGCTTGTGGTCTAGTGGTAAAGGCTTAAGTAGTTAAGCGAGCCCAAGTGAGAGTAGTACCGATTTGGGTGACCGACCGGGAAGTCCTTACTTGGGAACCACAAGCTCTAATGATATCAGGCGAATCGGGAATAGGAGTGGGGTTATCCCCTAAGGAGAGGCTCGCGGTTGGTATCTCTGCCCGAGGATGCGACACTAACTCGAGCCAACAACTAACATCTAACAATTAACCCGCCGTTCAAAAAAAAAAAAAAAAAAAAAAAAAAAAAAAAAAAAAAAAAAGGGAGTCTGGTTAACATAACCCCTCAATTATAGCACCAACCCAGTTGCTTGTCAGGCCAATGCTACATACGCTTCACATTGTAGTTAACTATGTAGTTAGAAGGTTGCCATATTTCTCCAATGCATTTATACAAGTTAGGATCCTTCATAATATGAACGAGAATACCTATATTTCTCAGTTCCATTTAAAAGCTTTGTGACTATGTTGAGGTGTCCCGAAGGTATCAGAAGACTCGGTTTCAACATCAATGAAAAAAAATCCTGGGATGTCGAGCAAAAAGTTTGAGAATGGTCACGCAAAATTTCGGTTAGACCTCATATGTTAGAGGCATGGGTTCAACTTTCTTTGGTAACCTAAACAACAAGGAGCTCTTTAAGTTTCTATTGCGATTGAAATATAAAATAAAAAGAATATATTCCGCAAACCATATTGAATTAAAAAACCGATTTACTTACTTTTAATATTAATAATTCAATATGATTACTTGGTGGCTCAATTTTTCGATTTCCAATTTTTCAACACCTTGCTTATAAGACTGGACCTAAGAGTGCACGGTGCAATGTGCCGTTCGTCTGTCATTCGCCCAAAATTGCACCAATAGCCTCGCCATTGTCCCATGGCGTCGTTCATCCCTGAGCCAACCCAGCAACAAATCTTTTTTTTTTTTTTTTTTAAATGATGTTTTACAGAGTAGTTATTAATGTATTATTAAGGAGGTGATGTGGTGGCACAATAATAAATGTTATTGATATTCTACTAGTGTACTGCACTTAGCTCTCTAAGGGGGTTGGCAACACTTGTGGCACCACACCACCATCCCTCACTCCCAACCAATCCCCTTGTGCCACATCATTCACTCATTTTTCCCATCCCTCACCCTTTTTTTTGTAGGCATCACTTGTGGCACCACACCACCATCCCTCACTCCATTTTTTTTTCTTTTTTTTTTTTAATTTCTTTAAAATAAAAATAAAACTAAAATTCCATTAAATTTCATAAAACATTACATAATATTCCTAAAAAACATAAAATAACATTACATAATATTAAAATACTAAATTTCATAATACTAAAAAAAACTAAACTTCATCGTCGGAATCATCCACCTGGAGGTATGGTAATTGTTGAGCGTGAATATGCTCCATAAGATCAAATCGAAGATGAAAATGGGTGTCCTCATCTCGTATCTCGGCCATGGCTGCTTCATCAAACACCGGTTGGATCGGAGGATCCCGAATATGAACTGGCGAGATTGCGGTACCGGCGTTTTTTATAATCATGTTGTGCAAAATCACACACGTATACACTATTTTGCTAATTCTTTCTACTGTGTGTGGCCGTAAGGGTCGATTCAGTATACCCCATTTACCTTTAAGAACACCAAATGCCCGTTCAACATCCTTTCGAGCCGACTCTTGTACTTTCTTGAACTTTTTCTCTTTCGGGTCGGTTGGATATTTGAATGCTTTGACAAAAGTAGACCACGTCGGATATATGCCATCGGTTAGATAGTAGCCACGCTTGTACGTACGGCTATTCACAATAAATGGGCACTTAGGTGCCGTACCATTACGCTCGGTTGTGAATAATGGAGATTGCATCACAACGTTTATATCGTTGTTTGAACCCGGCGGTCCAAAGTACGCGTGCCATATCCACAAATCCTGAGACGCCACTGCCTCCATCATAATCGTCGGGTATTGATGATCACCTCTTTTAAATTGACCCCTCAATTCCACTGGACAATTCCTCCAAACAAAATGTGTGCAATCCAAGCTACCGATCATACCCGGAATGTGATGTCTCTCTTCGTGTGCTTCGTACAAACGTGCAACATCATGGCTTGTTGGCGTACGTAGGAATTCTCGAGCGTACAATTGAATAATAGCATCACAAAAAAATTGAAGGCATTCACGTGACGTTCTTTGTGCCATTTCTAAATATTCGTCAAACTCATCCGGTGGTGCACCGGTTGCGAGTTGTTTAATGGCAGACGAACATTTTTGTATGGCTGTGAAACTTTTTTTCGATCTACCATCATAACCTTCTTGAAAATACTCGAATCTAGCCTCAATAGCGCGCGTTATTTTTAAAAATAAACTTTTAGGCATACGATACCTATCTTCAAAAAACTCATCGTCGAATTTGGGATCTTCACAAAAATAATCAAGATGCAATCTTTCTGAAGCTTTGACCCGATCACGTTTTACTGATTTGCGTTTCGACCGTCCCGTATCAGCTGCCTCATCTTCGTCAATCGCGTTAGCAAAAACCTCGAGGCTACTATCGTCGGACCACTGAAACGGCTCATCCAACAATATAGTCGAACCAATTCTTTTAAATTCCATTTGGTTGAGTTTTTTTTTTAGATCGGATTGAATGGGAAGGTTTTTTTTTTTTTGTGTGTGTTGTATGACTTTGTGTAGCTGTCTATATATATACCAAAGTAAAAACAAAAAAAAAAAAAAAAAAAAAAAAAAATGTAACCGTTGCCTTTAAACGGCTAATTCCAACGTTCAAAAAGGACACAAACATTTCAAAAATTCCTTCCTTCCCGTGCCTTAAGCTTGCCGTGCGGTACCGCAAGGAAGGCGGCGGTGTTCCCGCACGGTAGGGCGGTACCGCGGCCTCCATACCGTGTGCAATGCCGACCCCCTAATATAGGAGGAGACCACTCCTACTCCCTTCCCCATTACATGTTAAGGCTATTGCTTTCTCCAACTACACGTTATGATAGAAATTGGAGATGGTTTGATTATTTGGATGACCGAATGAATAAGAAGGAAGTTGAGTTTTTTTATGTGGTGTTGATTTGATAGTCAACATTATTGTTGTTTGGTGAAGCATTTGATGAAAAAGAAAAAAAAATCGATTTTGAATTGTAGTGACGATAATGATTTTAGTCATTATCAAACCAAAGTCTAGCCAAAATACATATACTTTTTTTTTTTCGATAAATGACAATCAAAATACTAGGAGGTTATTGAGAGATTATATATATATATATATATATATATATATATATATATATATATATATATATATATATATATATATATATATATAAGGGATCCAATAAGAAGAATAATTAAAATGAGAAGGGTAAGAAGTAATTCTAGCCACACATTTTAATTTGGTCGGAAAAATTTGAATGAAGATGCATCCATTTTTGTAGGTGCATCTAGAATGTGTGGTTGTAATTACTTCTTATCCTTCTTATTTTTATTATTCTTCTTATTTGAACCTATATATATAGAGTGAGGATCACGTGCGGATGATTTGTTTTAGTGCGGACGTGCGGATAGATCTAGGCCGTCCATTCCAGATCTGATCTTGACTTTTTGTAAAAAAGTCAAGATCTACGCAACTATCACGGTACCAAATCACCATTCAAATGATTTTTTTAATTTTTTTTCCTTTTGAGCGATCCTTACTATTGTTATGTTCTTTACTTTTTTTATTTTTTTAGATTTTTCTGAGCACTTTTTTTGTTTTTAATTATGAGTGCTACGATGATATTTAGGATATTATGAGTCTTACCGTGATATTAACGATTTTACTTAAAAAGTTGCGGCGTTATTAGTAAAAAAACTTAATATCACTGATTTTTCTATTACGATATTAAGAAAAAGTTAAAGTGATATTAAAAAAAATTAACTTTGATATTAAGAAAGCATGATAGTTACGGCGATATTAACAATTTTTATTAAGAAAAAGTTTTTGTGATATTAAAAAAGTTATTGTGATATTAAATTTTTTATTAAAAAAAAAAGTTTATGTGATTTCAGAATCTGATTTTGATATCAGAATCTGATTTACAAAAGTCAAGATCTGATCTTGAATTTGTCAAGATCAGATCTTGACTTTTGTAAAAAAGTCAAAATCAGATTCTGATATCACAATACCTTTAACGATGAAAACGATTTTTTTTTTGAAATTTTTTTCAGCGATTCTTAATTATTTGTTGTCCTTTTTTTTTTTTTTTTTTTTTTTTTTTTTTTTTTTAATTTTTTCAGATTTTTTTGAATTATTTTTCAGAAAAAAAGCTAATACAATAGTAACGATCTTAAAAAAAGACGGGATATTTACGATATTGCCACTCCGCATTTTTCAGATGTTTGACTAGATGGAGGGCTGAGATTCGTCTGTACCATCCGCACTAAAAGACAAAAACATACCTGATCCTCACCCTATATATATATATATATATATATATATATATATATATATATATATATATATATATATATATATATATATATATATATATAGGGAAGAGATCAGGCGCGGATTAACTTTTAAGTAGGGATGGTGCGGATAATATCACAGTACCATTCAAAAAAATCTGAAAAAATAATAAAAAGAAAGAGGACAAAAAAATTATTAAGAATCGCTGAAAAAAGTTCCAGAAAAGAATCGTTTTCATGATTAAAAGGTATTATGATACTATGTTTTTTTTTTTTTTTTTTTTAATATCAATTTAATACTCATACTTTCTTAATATCAAAGTTATTTTTTTTAATATCACCTCCACTTTTTTTAATATCATAATAAAAAAGCAGAGATATTAAGGTTTTTACTAATATCAATGTGACTTTTTAAGTAAAATTGTTAATATCTCAATTACTTTTAATATGTAAAACAACTTTTCTTTATTTTTTTTAATATCACAGTAACCATCATCATTTTTAAATATCATACTTCTGATATCACAGAATCCATCATCGTTTTTTAATATCATACTAACTTTTTTATTAAAAGAAATTCAAAAAAATATGAAAAAAATTAAAAAACTAAAGAGGACAGCGAATAATTAAGAATCGCTGAAACAAAAATTAAAAAAACATCGTTTTGATGGTTAAAACTTACGGTGATATTAAGATCAGATCTTGATTTTTTTACAAAAAGTCAAGATCAGATCTGGATTGGACGGTGTAGATTCATCCGTACGTCCGCATGAAAAAATGAAATCCGCACCTGATCCTTGGTCTATAACTTACAAAAAAAATTATAAAAAATTAATTTTTCATAATATCTCGAAATCAAATATTGACAGCTAATAAAAATACTTTTTTTTTTATAACCTCCTTCTCCGGTTATATTTGGTAAAAGTAGCAGTTAGCAGTAGCTAATAAAAATATTTTTTTTTATAACCTCCTTCTCCGGCTATGTTTAGCAAAAGCTACAACTCACTGCTCACAGCTTCATAAAGAAACATTGGAAAAATGAGTTTTTTTAAAAAAATAGGAAAACTCATCGCTCTTTTACCAAACGAACACTGAAAATCAAAAAATTCATTGTTGACCGCTCATCGCCCCAAAAAACTCCAAAAAGCTCTGCGCCAAACATAGCGTCCATGTCCCGTTCCACCAATAGTTATATTTTGTAAAAATTACCCTAAAACTAGAATTAACAAAAACCACTCAGGTAAAAAAATAATACTACAGGCACATTGCATTTCAGTTTTAACTTTTAAAACATATTTCCAAAACAAAAATGTAAAAACTAAGATAGAAATGAAGAAATAACATCTACCCAAATGATCCACCCACCCACTCAACACCAGTCACCACAATGCTAAAACAAGAAGCCCGCAAGCGAAAACCCTCATCGTCAATCTCCCCCTCATCGCCGCCCAAACTAATCAAACCCATCACCACCATAAAACCCTTACCCGACCCATACCCGACTTACACCCGACCCACACCCCAAGACTGTCGCAACGTTCGCGACGACCTTTTAGCCTTCCATGGGTTCCCTAAACAGTTCGAAAAGCATCGCGAACAGAGGTTGAAGGTTACAGCGACGGAAGGTGTTACGGCGACGGATGTTATTGCGACGGAAAGTGTGTTGGATGGATTAGTGAGCATATTGTTGTCGCAAAATACGACGGATGCTAATTCGCAAAAAGCGTTTGCTTCGCTTAAATCTGCGTTTCCTACATGGGAGGAAGTTAGTATTGTTTTGTTAATTATATAATGTTGTTTGGATTAGTTGTGATTGCTTAATTATGTCTAATGTGCTACTTTAAAACAACAACAATAGTTATTCCCGGTGGAGCAACGGGTAGGAGGTATGATGGAGACAGTCATGCCCCGAATGTAGTACTCCCTTAGTCCTAAAATAATAGCCTCTAGACAAAAAACACATAGTTTAAGAAAAACATATTTAGGGTGCGTTTAGTTGGGGAAAACACCCTTGTTTTCTACAAAATGTTTTGTGGAAAACAAGGAAAATAGAGATCGAGTTTAAATTAACGTTTTTCAACAAAATGTTTTACAAAACACAAAATCTCCTGTTTCCTAACTTAACAAGGAAAGCTATAAAACAAATTTTAGTTGTTTTTCTTGTTTTACTTTGTAACCCTCCTGTTTCCTAACTTAACAAGGAAAGCTATAAGACAAATTTTAGTTGTTTTTCTTGTTTTACTTTGTAACCCTCCTGTTTCCTAACTTAACAAGGAAAACTATAAAACAAATTTTAGTTGTTTTCCTTGTTTTACTTTGTAACCCACAACCCTCCTTCCACTCTTCAAAATAGAAAATACAAACATTAACTTAACGCGTTTTCTATATTTTTAAGTGTTTTGTAGAGATAAGTTTCCCTTCCAAATTTTCACAAAACTAGAGATAGAAAACAAGAGAATTTTTTCTCCAACTAAACACACCCTTAGGCTTTCTTTTTCTTACTTTTTAGCAGTTTTACCTTTAATTAATTTAAGTTTTATTTTTTAAAGTTTGTAATAATAATTTCAAGCAAACTTCCCTATCTATTTTTAGTAGTGGATAATTAAATTAGGACATCCCAGAAAGAAAACATTGACTATTAATTTGGGACTGAGGGAGTACTTTATATGGCAAAATGGATAGGAGTTACATGAGTTTTAAAGAACTTTAGCTTTTAGAATAATCTAGCCTATAAAATAAGGAGTAGGTTTTGTTTGCAACACAAGCTTATGAAAGCTTTTATAAGCTACAACCTTTCATAAGCTCAAGCTAATTAATTAAAATGAGCTTTTCAAAATGAGTAAAGCTTGATGGGGTGTCAAACACAATGTAGGAAGTAATGCCTGGAATTTTTTTTGGGTGAAAAAGGTGAACTTATATTAACACAACTATTACAAAACAACAAGAATAGGATGGTTGGACATGCCCAAATCATGTATACAACTGCCTAAGCATCTAAGCTTCACATACATAATAGAACTAACAGATAACAACTACATCATACTAAATCTCGGATAACGAAGATCCATATCTCAAATAAAACATGCTCTTTCACTGATACTTCCAAACAGTCCAATTCTTATAAAGTTCCCATAACCTCATGATATACATTTCCTAGATAAAGATCACCCTATACCATTCAATCATCATCCACAATGATATAAAGTGTCCTCTACCAGGCCTATCACTCTCCAAAAAGGGGCTGTACCCAACTGATTACATTTCCTGGCCATTTACCTTTCAACCATGTATAGCAGCTTCAACCTCGCTACAGATGGTTCAAGAAGTAAAGGGGACTAGACATCAGCAGCCACAGAACACACACCCTTAGTGAGAAACCAACCTATCCTCCTAGCAATGCAACGCAAAGACCAAGAGGCTTCATCTTTCACGACCCTCTATTCTTTGCAACTTGCATTACCACACCAAGCTCATTTACCCTCCTCATCATGGAAACCTACTTTATGATACACATGTCAATCAAAAAAGAACTCTGTTGCATAGCCAATAACAAATCTCTCCCAAGGCCAATCTGTTAATAACTAGCTCCAAAGTACTTTATGAATGAATGTGATCAAGTTACAAGGCCATCCTAATGAAATGAACTTAATATGAACCGGTATATTTATGTTAAACATAGTGATATAAAGGTAACAAACCTTGAATAAAAGCAAATATCATCATGACACGGTCCGTCTGCCCCATAATTCATATCCAAGCACCCCTTAAAACAACAGGGATCACAAATTAGCCAATGCTACAACCAAGCACCACTGAAGCCTTTAGCCATTATATAACCATCTCCATTTGTACATTCATCTTCACATTCCATCTTTCAGCAACTTCCTTAACACCTTTTGTATTTTTCACTTTCAAGCTCACCAATTGCAGCCTAACATTTTCATGAATAGTAGCCTTTGCACTCATAACATCTTGTGTTTTGTCTTGAAATAGTCTTCAGTTTCTCTCTTGCCAAATGTGATAAATTGTAGCAGCCACAACCTGTCTCCTTACAATACTCCCAATACTATTGTTGTTTGGCAGACTACTAAGTTCTTGAATCACTGTATCCGATTCATCAACCATGTTATCTCCCTTGAACTTACACTTCACATCATGCCATACAGGTTTTGTTTTTTTTTTTTTTTTTTGTATAACTACATTGAAAGAATAAATGGCTATGGGAATCGTGACAGTCCCCTTTACTTAGAATGAGAGTGAAAATACATGGAGGCATGGGGTTCCCTTATCTCAATCCCCTTCCACCTTTGTAAAAACCAAACCTTTCACCATTGATGCAAATGGAAAAAGAGGTTGTAGTAACACAATTCATCACCCATTGAATCATTCTCTCATGAAACCCAAACTGACCCAGAATATGCCTAAAAAACTCCTAATTCACTGTATCATAGGCCTTTTGTAAATCAATCTTATCTTTTGGCACCATTCTTCCTGTTATACCCTCTTAATAACTCTTGTGGTATTATGCATGAGGGAATGTGGTTATCTGAACCAAAAGATATTAAAGAGGCTTTCATTAACTTCTACAAGGACAAGTTTGGTTGTCACGATTCACTTCCTCCGATTATACTAGCTCATCATCTTAACGCATTTGAACATGACTTTCTTGAGGCCTTTGTCTCTATGGACGAAATTAAAACGGCAGTGTGGGATTGTGGTAGTCATAAAGCTCCAGGTCCGGGCGGCTACTCGTTTATGTTCATTAAAAGATTTTGGGATCTTTTGAAGCACGATATTCATGAGTTTGTGGTTAATTTCTTCTCTACTAGTATGTTCCCTCGTGTTAATTCTGCCTTCATTACGCTTATTCCCAAGGTGTCCAATCCTTTGTTTATCAAAGATTATAGACCTATTTCTCTTATTGGTCTCCATTACAAGATTGTTGCAAAAATTCTAGCAAACAGATTGTCTAAGGTCATTGATTCTATCATTAGTCCCGAGCAATCCACTTTTATTTCGGGTCATCAAATTCTGGATGGTCCTCTTATTCTTAGCGAGATTATTGATTGGTACAAGAAACGTGAAAAGAAGCTTATGCTTTTCAAAGTTGACTTCGAAAAAGCCTTCGACTCTGATAGTTGGAGGTATCTTGATTATGTTCTTGACAAGCTGGATTTGGTATTAGATGGCGCACTTGCATTAAAAATAGCTTAATGTCGGCTAGGATTTCTATCCTCGTTAATGGAAGTCCTGCTTCAGAGTTCTCTTTAAGAGTGATCAAAGTGGCATTTAACATTCCCAACAACTTGCCATTTTTAAAGAAATCTTTGACTGCCAAACACACCTCACCTCCTATAACATGCCATGCTTTCTTAAAGAACTTTGAGGTATAGCCATCAGGACCTGGTGCTTTTGAATCTCCAATATCAAAAAATGCATCATGAATCTCCTTATCAGAAACCTCTCTAACCATAAACTGGGCCAGTGGAGAATTTGTTAATAAAAATGTCATTTAAATCTTTCATAGATCTGACCTGAGTTGATTGTCCAAGAAAGCTTTGAAAATGATTGACAAACTGCTGTGCCACATTATCACAACTGTGCCTAACACCATTCTCATCACAGATACTATCCACCCTGCTCAAATTTCTTTTCCCTTTAATCACTTTATGAAAATATGAACTGTTTCTATCACCCTCTTTTAACCATCTGATCTTAGCTTGTTGATATAGAAGTTCTTCCTCATCTTCCACAGCAGCATTGAACTTTTCCAACATCTCACAGTAGTGTATGGAATATGGATTGGCTTTGCAGGTGTTTGTTTAAGCTTATATTCCTAAGTAGCTTATGACTGATGATGAAAAAGCTTTATGCTAAGTGTTTGGATTAGCTTATGGTAAAAATGGTGGAAACGAAGCTTGCGAGCCTTCGGACGCCCATAAGTCGCAAAAAAGGAGCTTATTCTAATATCCTCCCCCTATATACACTCATAAGCCTAAGCTTATATCCAAACATTAAAATGGGCTTATATGAGCTAATAAGCTAATAATTTGAAAATATAAGCTAAACCTTATAAGATAGTTTAAATAAGCTTGTTCATAATAGCTTAAATAAGTGATAAGCTTAAGGTGTTTACTGTTTAGCTCTATCCAAACACTCAAAAGTCTTTTTTAAGTTATAAAAAACTTTGAGCTGATAAGTTGTCTGAATACTAAATAGCATACCCAGACACCCCTTAAGAGTCTAATAAATAGAATAAGATAAGAAATTTGAATGAACTCCCAAAACATATTTAACTTTCAAGTAAGATAATTATAAGCAGCTTGCTTCTATCCAAACGCTTGAAAGTTGAAACTGCTTAGCTGTTGTATTAAGTAATAACTCACAATAAACTGTTTTAGCAAGCAATATCAAACACTCCTTTAGTCAAAGGAACAAGTACCATTTATATTTTTATTTGGACATGAGTGATGTTTTGGATTGGTAGTTTATTTCTAAATTTTGGAGCTTAGGTTTTTGAATGTTGAGTTTATCTGCAACATTTTTGGTTTCTTAAGTTGATTATTGTGTTAACTGTTTTAGGTTCTTGCTGCTGATTCAGACTCCCTTGAGAATGCTATTAGATGTGGAGGATTAGCCCCAAAAAAAGTTTCTTTCATTAAGAATATATTGAGCTCTTTGCTTGAGAAAAGAGGGAAACTATGCTTGGAATATCTTCGGGACTTGTCGATTGATGAAGTAAAGGCAGAGCTATCTCAGTTTAAGGGGATTGGGCCCAAAACGGTATACTTATGAGTCCTGATTCTAAAGCTGTTTGCTATTATTGAAATCAATTTTCTGCAATTGATTGTTCAGGAAGATTTATAATTTACATGAATTTGCAGGTGGCGTGTGTTTTGATGTTTAATCTTCAGATGGATGATTTCCCTGTAGATACGCATGTAAGTTAACTATCAAACATTACAAACAAGCTTGGTACTTAAGGTTTTAGTTGACATTGAGATGTTTTTACTTTATACAGGTTTTTCAGATTGCAAAGGCAATTGGTTGGGTGCCCCTAGATGCAGACACTCCTAAGACGTATCTTCATCTTAACACGAGAATACCAGATGAATTGAAATTTGACCTGAATTGTCTCTTGTTCACCCATGGTAAGGCATGTCGAGATTGCACTAGAAAAGGCGATAAACAGATAAAGAAGGAAATTGGTTCATGCCCTTTACAAAACTACTTAATAAAAATGTAGTTTCAGTTTGCATATCTATTTTTTAACATTCATCTTTCTTTGCTGAATTGTACAAAAGACTGAAGCAGAGATTTATAGATGAATATGGTAGCACTTTAGTTAACTTTCATGCTCACTAGTATTTATGAAATGGAAAACTTCTGTATCTATACTATGCACCCAATTGTCTGAATCTTATATGCATGTTAATATGTGTGTGTGTGTGTGTGTGTGTGTGTGTTTGTTGCTGTTCAAATGATGAGAACTTGTATACTGCACTAGTGGATAAGACTAACGCGTTGGGTTGATTAAAATGCACAATATCAAATTTGGGAGATCGTTGTCATTAGCAAATAATGCCCAATAACTAATTGGTATTGCTCAAAAAGTTCAGCTGAATTTGCCAATAACACTGTTGGAAAGATGGTCCCACATAAAAGTTCTACTCACTTATAGCTTTAAGCTTGTTCTTTAAGAGTTAAGTATTTTTCTTTGCTTAGTGACCTATAACCTATATGGAGGTATCCATGATCCATGAAAGAACCTTGTTAGTTGAACCACAAACATCATCTTCCACTTGTAACTTCATATTTTTGGCGAGATTTCGTACGATTATTATTTTCCTTAAATGTCAAGTTGAGGAGTAGTTTATTTGTGTTTTAATATATTAAAACATACAGGATCACATAGTTAGATACTGTTGAAAATCATAGGTTGGATTTGTATTTGATGGCATAGAAACCCTTTATTAATCTTCTTATTGCATTTCGGGATTGCTTTTTTCTAGATATCAATAGGCTTGAACCTTCCTAAAAAGTTGACCAATCTTGGCAACAAAAGTGGTAAGGTGCTTCACTTTATGACATCTTAATCTTATTGTAATGCCACTTGTAGAATTTGTTAGTGCTTAATGTGCTGCATTGCATATCACCATATCTTTCTTGACACTACTTGCTACTTATGTGATTGTGACATAGTTTCCTATAAATAGGTAAATCCTAAGTTTGTAGGGGGTGTACTATATTTACCATTTCAACAATGGAAGCAATTACCTCCAACATTAAATCACTTGAATTTGGTAATGATAAAAAGCTTAAACTCTTCGGTTTTTTGATCGACCCGTGTGCTAAAAGCTTCACTGATGGAAGCGGTGAATTACTTGAGGAAAAAAAGACTTTTGTTCTTTCTAATCCCAAGAAATACAAATGTTCATTCTGTTGTAAAAAGTTTGTGAATTCACAAGCTTTGGGAGGTCACCAAAATGCACATAAGAAGGAAAGACTGAAGAAGAAAAAGAAGGAACTTCAAGCTAAGAAAGTAAAATTTAATCTTTATTTTGGCTCTCTGATGAACCACGGTCATGATTCTACTCTATCTTTCAGTAGCTTTTCATCCTATCGTAGCTTCTACAAGTCAGATGCCTATCAATATATGAACTTTAGCAATACCCATAGTGTCAGTTTGCCTTACGGATTTACGGACAATATGGATTTACGGACATAATGGCACCTGTTAAAAAGTATTATTAAAGTTTAGTAGCTGTGTCGATGTAAAAAGTCAAGAATTTGATCTTTATTAGGATTTAGTATGCAGACTGGAATTTCAAGCTCCTGTATAGTTGAGTTAAAATTTCTTGTGATATTATGTCTGATCTATAGAATTATCATTTCGAGGAAACTAGGAGATATATAGTAGTATGGTGCTGGTCCAGAAGAGTGTACCTGAACCCAGCAGCAAGGAGTTTGAGTTCAGGTTAGACTAGCTAACATAAGTACTAGGGTTCTGCTTGAGCTGTTCTTCGGTACAAACGTTGAGTGGGTTTGTGAAATTATTGATAGTCAAGACTAGTTTCCATATTTCATGGTTTTATAGTATTAGGTACGAGAAGAAATGAGTAGTTGCTTTATTTACTTGATGTAAGAAAAGTGATCAATAAAAGGAAGAAGAAGATGGGAGAAACCTGCAGATGTTTTTAAATTGCAGTTAGTAAAATTAAGGGCAAATTGCATAAAAAGGTATCCATCTTAGGTCCAATTTCAATTAAAGGTACTACTCTTTTTTTTTCTCAATTTAAGGTACCCGACTTTTTTTTTTTGCCGATTAAGGATTTTTTCTAACTTTCGTTAACTATTTCGTTAGTAAATTACATAATTGGTCCTTGAGTTTGTATAGGCATTTCATGTTTAGTAAATTACATGATTTAGGTTTTTTTCTAACTTCCGTTAACTATTTCATTAACTTTTTACGTTTTCGTCTGTCTTTTACGTTTTCGTCTGATTTTTTACGTTTTCGTTCGTTTTTTCACGTTTTCGTCCGATTTTTTACGTTTTCGCCCGATTTTTCACGTTTTCGTCCGATTTTTCATGTTTTCGTCGATTTTTTCACGTTTTCGTCCGTTTTTTTCACATTTTCGTTCGATTTTTTACGTTTTCGTCCGTTTTTTCACATTTTCGTCCGTTTTTTTCAAGTTTTCGTCTGATTTTTTACGTTTTCGTCCGTTTTTTTTACGTTTTCGTCCGATTTTTTACGTTTTCGCTCGATTTATCACGTTTTCGTCTGTTTTTTTACGTTTTCGTCCGTTTTTTCACGTTTTTATCCATTTTTTACGTTTTCGCCCGATTTTTCACGTTTTCGTCCGTTTTTTTACGTTTTCCCCCGAAAAAAACGGACGAAAACGTAAAAAATCGGACGAAAACGTGAAAAAATGGACGAAAATGTAAAAAATCGAACGAAAACGTGAAAAAAACGGACAAAAAGGTGAAAAAATCAACGAAAACGTGAAAAATCGGACGAAAACGTGAAAAATGGGCGAAAATGTAAAAAATCAGACGAAAACGTGAAAAAACGGACGAAAATGTAAAAAATCGGACGAAAACGTGAAAAAACGGACGAAAACGTGAAAAATCGGGCGAAAACGTAAAAAATAAGACAAAAACGTGAAAAAACGGATGAAAACGTAAAAGAACAGACAAAAACGTGATAAATCGAGCGAAAACGTAAAAAACGGACGAAAACGTAAAAAATCGGACGAAAACGTGAAAAAAACGGACGAAAACGTTAAAAAACGGACGAAAACGTGAAAAAACGGACGGAAACGTGAAAAAATCGACGAAAACGTGAAAAATCGGGCGAAAACGTGAAAAATCGGACGAAAACGTAAAAAACAGACGAAAACGTAAAAAGTTAATGAAATAGTTAACGGAAGTTAGAAAAAAACTAAATCATGTAATTTACTAAACATGAAATGCCTATACAAACTCAAGGACCAATTATGTAATTTACTAACGAAATAGTTAACGAAAGTTAGAAAAAAACCTTAATCGGCCAAAAAAAAAAAGTCGGGTACCTTAAATTGAGAAAAAAAAAGAGTAGTACCTTTAATTGAAATTGGACCTAAGATGGATACCTTTTTATGCGATTTGCCCTAAAATTAAAACGTATGTAAAAATTATGATGTTTATCAAGTATAAATATTCATTTATTCTGTCCATCTGATTGGGAGAAAGTACTAAAATGCGACCATCATCACTCGTGAGCTACCTGAATCTATGTTGAACCATATTGGACTATAGCATGACTTGATGAGCTGATTATTAGATGTTTATCCCAAATGAGGTACTTTTGAAGGTCTATGATGTGAATCCCCTGCATGGCTGCATTATGGGAACTGCTTACTGGCTTACTGCTTACGTTTACGGTTATGTTATATACTTGTAATTGTATTACATGTGCTAGGTTATACGGTAGACTATGTGGAGTTGTTCGGCATGTTAGGTTACATAATATTATATGGTTCTCAAGTAGCTTAGCGGGTGTTACTTTGAGCTTATTTAGGGGCTTATGAGCTTATTAGACTTATACAACTACAATAAGCCTAATCAAGTGTCTGGGTAAGCCTAAATGATTCACCTTGTGAGCTTAGACTACTCGGCAAAGGGGTGAGTGCCTTAAGGTGAACATGCAATTCACACGTGAACCCCTTGGCCAATCAAAAAAGTCACGCGCGAGTACATATTTCAAGATGAGAAAAGGTGAACGATTCACCTAGTTGAGTATTACAAAATCGTGGACCCATGTTTGTGTTTTATTGTTTTATATTTTGTTTGTGAGTGTGTGGGGTATTTAGTGGTGTATATTTGTATAAAGTGAGTATTTTAATAAAAGGTGAGGGTAAGGTGACCTTGACCGCAAATAGGTGAGTGGGTGTGAGGGAAAGTGAGAGGAGAGAGAAAACTGAAGTGGCGCTGAGATGTAAGGTGAAAATACACTCTCCTTGCCTTCTAGTCTTATATGAGAGGGTTTTGATAAGCTCAAATTTTGTGTTTTATACGAGGAGGGGTGACCTTACACCGAACGACAAGGTTGTGACTTGATCACTTAGTTACTCCCATTCACGAGTGAGCCCCATGTCCACACCAAAGTCACTTGGGGTGTGTTTGGTATCCCCTACGAGAATGAGGGGATAATAGTGGTAATGATTCTAAGTGTTTGGTTAAGATGACGGGCCCATATTATATGGGAATGAAATATGGATATTGTCTATACTCCATATGAGTTCAAGAGGGGAGGTATGAATCTATCATAGGTGAGGGACCCTTCTTATACCGAAACCGATACCGATTGTGTTTCATGTCACCATACCAAATGCACCCTTAGTTACTATACCCAAAAGAGAGGAGATATGGTGACCTACTAACCTTAAGTGACTTGAAGTGAAGTGGGCCCATTTTCTTTGTTTTATTGTTTTTAATTTTGTTTGTGAGTATGTGTGGAGTATTTAGTGAGATATATCTGTATAAATTGTATATTTTAATTAAAGGTGAGAGTAAGGTGACCATGTCGAGTAAAAGTTGAGAGAGAGTGAGGGGAAGTGACAGGAGAGAGAAAACTGATGTGGCGGATATGTAAAATGAGAATGTTAAAAAACTAAGTGACCATGGTCACTAGTCTTATGTAAAGGGTGTAGTAGCAAAAGATTTTCATGTACGTTTGGTCATTTTACATCACTGAACTATAATCTAACTCAAACACTATGAATTGACTTATGAGCAAATATAAGTCTAAACTCAAAACATAAGCTTGACAAACACCACCTTATAGTAATTGTAACAATCAAGAAACATCGTCAATCTTGTATTTGTTGGTTATTATGTGTATGAGTGTTCCCAGATTAGGGTTAAGATAATCAATGAGTACCGGATATTCACTTGAAATCGTGTTATCACTTTCTAATAGAAACTATTCGACCCTATGCCTGAGTTACAAGAATATCTCTATGGGATAAGACCAAGTGATGTTCTTGTTTTAGGCACAAATCAAGAACAGAATCGTATTCAAGTGTTTAGGGTTTGTGTTGATAATCGTGTATCTATGCAGATGTATTATGATCTCTATTTATAATAGAGAATACTCAAACCCTAGCCCATGGAATTATGTATAATTAACGGCCCATTAATTATACTATAATAGTTTCCATAATAGTAGGAATCAGTGGTTAAAACGAGCAGCAGAATAAACTGATGCCAACAACAGAATCACACTAGCAGCAGAATTCCACTAGCAGAATTCACTATCAGCAGAATCCACCACCAGCAGAATCCATACTAGCAGCAAAATCAGATCAGCAGAAATAGATTCACACTAGCATAACCACTATTGAGTCAGGGGATTCAGTGACCAAATGGGTGTACACTCCGTACCTCCAAACCCATTACCAGGTGTGAATTAATCCCTTAAGTGCACTAAATTTTCCAACAGTATTCTTTTCAACTTATTTGTGCTTCCATGTACACTCAACCTCGTCTACTACTCCATGCTCCAAATGAGGTTCAATTGTTCAATCTTAGACATTTAAGATAATAAATGACTGTGATACAGGGTAAAGAATAACTTTTTCTATGAATATGTTACAAATGGTACTTTCTTAACCGGATAATTAATCTGACTTATAGTTACTATTGTTCATGTTTTTTAATTTTTCTTTCTGTTTTTGTATTTAGTCAGAAGATGACCATGATGTCAACAGATATACAAAGGAAAGGGTGAGGTACAGATGATACAACATTAGCAGTTTTACGGAGTTAAGATTTGGTATATTTATTGAAGCTTGTGACCAGCTTAACCCAAACTATTTACAAGACTTTATGTATGAAATTCTATAAGATATTTTAGTATAGTCCAATCAGACAATGCCTTTTTGATTGTTGGAATATAGGTATATTATGCATACCAAAGGTCCAAAACGCATAAAAGGGAACAATGTGTAAAATATCTCAAGGAAAGTGACAATTTAACTAGTGAAAAGTAGTGATATACAATATGAATTTGAAGGGGAAGATATTCTTAGTACTGAATAGCCGATAAGAAGACCAACACGTGGGGTGGATTAAAATGCACAATATTAAAGTTGGGAGATGATCGTTATCATTAGCAAATAATGCCCAACAACTAATTAGTATTGCTCAAAAAGTTCAGCTGATTTTGCCAATAATACTGTTGGAAAGATGGTCCAACATTGAAGTTCTACTCACTTTTAGCTTTAAGCTTATTGTTTAAGAGTTAAGTATTTTTCTTTACTTAGTGGCCTATAACCTATATGGAGGTATCCCTGTATCCATGAAAGAACCTTGTTAGTTGATCCACAAACATAATCTTCCACTTGTAACTTTATATGTTTGGCAAGATTTGGCACTGATTATTAATTTCCATCAATGTCAAGTTGAGAGTAGTTTATTTGTAATATATTAGAACATAAATGATTTTGTCATAGGGTCACAGTGTTAGATACTATTGAAATGCATTTCAGGAGTGCCTATTTCTAGATATCAACAGGCAATAGGCTTGGATCTTCCTAAAAAGTTGACCAATCTTGGCAACAAAAGTGGTATAAGGTGGTTAACTTTATGACATCTTAATCTTATAGTAATGCTACTTGTAGAATTTTATAGTGCTTAATGTGCTGCATTGCATATCACCATATCTTTCTTGACATTACTTGCTACTTATGTGTATATCCCCCATATCTTTCTTGACGTTACTTGCTACTTATATGCTTGTGACGTAGTTTCTATAAATTGGTAATCCTAAGTTTGTAGGGTGTGTACTATATTTCCCATTTCAACAATGGAAGCAATTACCTCCAACATAAAATCACTTGAATTTGCTAGCGATAAAAAGCTTAAACTCTTCGGTTTTCTTATCGACCCGTGTGCAAAAAGCTTCAAAGATGGAAACGGTGAATCCTTTGAGGTAAAAAAGGCGTGTGTTCCTTCAAATCCTAAGAAATACAAATGCGCATTTTGTTGTAAAAAGTTTGTGAAGTCACAAGCTTTGGGAGGTCACCAAAATGCACATAAGAAGGAAAGATTGATGAAGAAAAAGAAGGAACTTCATGCTAAGAAAGCTGAATTCAGTGTTTGTTTCGGCTCACTGATGGATCACACCCATGATCCTACTCAGTGTTTCAATAGTTTTTCATCTTATCTTAGCTTCTACACGTCAGATGACAATAAAAATATGAGCTTTAACAATACCAATATCATCAGTTTGCCTTACCTTGCTTCTCGCACCAAGTTCCAACATGATGGATTTACTATCGGAATAAAACATAATGGCACCAGTTAACAGTATCTTGAAAATTCAGTTGCTGAAGTCTGTATGGGTCGATGTGAAAATGTCAAAAATTTGATCTTTATTAGTGTTTATCATGCGGACTTGAACATGAAGCTCCTATATAATTAGAGTTCAAATCTATTGTGATATTATTTCGGATATATATAGGATTAATATTGGAATAAATAGGTGCTATATAGTATGTATGGTGCTGGTACCGGTGCAAAAGAGTGTACCTGAACTAAGCAGCAAGTAGTTTGAGTGATCAGGTTAGTCTAGATAACATAATTACTATAATTCTTTTTTTTTAAACGAATTACTAGGATTCTCTTTGAGGTTTGAGCAAGTAGTTTGAATTCAGTAAAATAAAGAACAAAGATGGGGGGAAACGGTACAGATTTTTTGAATCGACCACACGGATATTTTTGAGTTGCAATTAGAAAGATTAATAATATGCGGACTTGATTAATATCTGTGTAAGAAATATGATGTAAATTCGTCATGTCTATATTATTATCTGATATTTTCGTTTGTTGATTCCGTTGATATGATTGAGATAAGGAATAAATTGTGACTCTTTAGCTGTTTTACATATTTGATTTATCCTGCTATCATCTCTATCATCCACAACCTGCTGCCGAAATCTCCCCCTTGAATCGCGGTTCAACCTTACTCTTGAGCTGCCTGAATTTATGTTGAAACATAATGGACTATAGGATGGGCTGAGTATTGAAACTTCTAACCGAAATGAACTGCTAATGGTCAATGATGTGAATCTCGTGCAGTATGGACCTGCACACTTCTTACTTTTGTGGTTGTCTTTTTATGTATTACTTTATGGAGTTGTTCGACATGGCTAGGTTACATTATGGTTCTCGGGCAACTTACTGTAGTCGCAACAATTCTTTGTGTGCAGACTGCAGAGTAAGAAACTTGTCATTGCCTCTCAATATTTTTTTTCTTTTCAATTTTACTGTGCTTCCCTGTAACACTTAACCTTCGCTTACTAGTCCATGCTCCAAATGAGGTTCCGGTGTTCAATCTTAGACATTTAAAAGACAAACAACTTTGGTTGATAAAATCATAAATTAACATAGTAACTACGGTTCCCTCTTATGGCTATTCATCGTGATACAAGATTACAAGGTAAAGTACAAGTATTTCTAGAATATGTTACAAATGGTACTTTCTTCGATGGTTAGTTTGACTCCTAGTCATTGTTAATGACTTGTCAAAGAATATTATGCGTACACCCTATTACCATTTTTAGACCAGTAGGCAAGGAGGTGGTGGCTTCATCCGATACCTCAGCGGCATCTCAATTTTTTCTCTCCTTTCACTTCCCTTCACCAACTTTCACCAATTAGTAGTCAAGGGTACCTCCTCCAACTTCACATTTTATTAAATAACAACTTTATACAAATATACCCCACTAAATACTCCACACACACTCACACACAAAATATAAAACAATATAAATGGGGCCCTTTTCTTTCTTTTTCATTTGGTTAACGGATCACCAATTGTTGTTTTGGTTTTTGTGGTCCCGCGTGAAGTGGACAAAAGGGCAAAGAAGATCACCAATGACATGCAAAATGGTGATGCCTTCACCTATCCTTGCCTAGTAGCGTTAAGAGGGGGGGGAGTGGTTCACTCACCCTCTCTCACTTCACTCACTCCCAACCAATCCTCTTATGCACATCATTCTTCACTTTTTTCATCACTCACTCATATTTTTAAAGGCACCACTCCACTCACCCTTCACTCACTTTTTTTTTCTTTTTTCTTTTTTAAATTCCATTAAAATTATAAAAAAACTAAAATTTCATTTAAAAAAAAAAAAAAAAAAAAAAAAAAAAAAAAAAACATTACATAATATTATTAAAAAATATAAAATAACATTACATAATACTAAAATACTAAATTTCATAATACTAAAAAACTAATCTTCATCGTCCACCTCGAGGTATGGTAATTGTTGAGCGTGAATATGCTCCATAAGATCATATCGGAGACGAAAATGTGTATCCTCATCTCGTATCTCGGCTAAGGCTGCTTCGTCAAACACCGGTTGGATCGGAGGATCAATAGCATGTGTGATTTTCAAAAATAAACTTTTACGCAAACGATACCTATCTTCAAACACTTGATCGTTGTATCTTGGTTCTTCACAAAAATAATCACGATGCAATGTTTTTGCAGCTTTGATCCGATCGCGTTATACTGATGTTCGTGTCGACCCTGCCGTATCTTCCTCCTCATCTGCGTCAATCGCGTTAGCAAAAAACTCGAGACTACTATCGTTAGACCACTCAAACGGCTCGTCTAACAATAAAGTCGAACCTGCTCTTTTATGCACCATATAGTTTTTTTTTTTTTTTTTTTTTTTTTTTTTCTCTCTCTCTTGTCCAATATATACTCCCACAAAACAAAAAACTAGTCGTTTCTCCTCCAACGGCCAAAAATCACATTGCAACGTTCAAAAAAAAGTTCCTTTCCCGTGCGTGAGTTCCTCACTCAAAACAACCACCCCGTGCGGTATGGAGGGGGAGGCGGCGGTGTTCCCGTGCATGAGGGAGCCCGCACCGCATGTTACCGCACCCACTCCCAGCGCTCTTACCCTTCCCACTCATTTTAGAGCATCCACAATGCTTCAAGTCTTCAATGACTTAGAGTATTTAAGGTCCGTTTGGTTTGCACATGGGTTTATGATTTGGATTTAAATTTGGTTTAAGATTTGAATTTGAAATAGGAGAGAGAAAATCATATTTAAAAATATATTATGTATTAAAATATGAATTAAAAATTATTTGTAATAATTAGTGGATAAAAAAAATAAATAAATAAATAAAAAAGATGAAAATACTCTTGGTCCCACTAATGTCATAAAACCTACCTAGCACCCCATCTTTTATACACTCTTGAATTTGGTTTAAAAATCTAAGGTGCAGTTTGGTTCAGGTTTTTGACAGGGTATGGAATTATAGAATTTCAAAAACTTTGTTTGGTAACTTTTGAAACCATTGACATAACTTTTGGATTCAAAATATGATTACATCCTACCTAGGTGGGATTTTAGTGGGAATGCATAAAAGTGGCCAATCATAAATTTTTTCTTAATTATTTCTCAACCACAAATAATTCTACTTTTTTCTTATTTTTTATTTTAAACAACATATAAAATAAACTTATCAATCATTTATTTTCTCTCTTTTAATTTAATTCAAAATTCAAATCTAAATCCAAATCCAAATCCAAATCTAAAGTTTAATCCTAAAACCATTTACGAACCAAACGAGCCCTAAACCCATGTCTTAAAAGGTCAACCAAACAACTGCATTTATCTTTTCAATCCTAAACCCAAGAAAACCCCTCCAACCAAACGGGCCCTTAATATATCCTACATTTTTAAGTCTTCAATGTTTGTCAAGTCTTTGTAAAAAAATTTCAAAAAGCTATTGATGCAATGCAAAAAAAACAAAATTAATTTTTTTTTTTTAAATTTGTCGAACTTTATATTTATGTTTCTTACATTTTTTTCATACTTTATTAAGAGGACAGGATAACTTTTTATGGTTTTCTGCTTCATTTAAAAAAAAAAAAAAAAAAAAAAAAAAAAAAAAAAAAAAAAACTTATATTTTATTTTTTTCTTTTTCTTTATTTCAATGTTTTATAACAAAAACAAACTTTTAAAAAAATAAAAAATAGAGTGAGGATATTACTTTTAGTTTAGGATCTACCAATATCCCACCACTAAGAGCCTTAGGTGTCGTGACAAATTAACTTTTGCCACAATGACGTGTCACTTGTTGTTAGCTTGCCACCACATCAGACAACCTTGTTGTCTTTTGCCATTTTCATGCACGTCGTCTGCACGACGAAGCAAATACTTGCCCTTTTTTGTACTTGTTTGTCAGATTTGAACGTTACACATTGAATAAAAAATAAAATAGGAAGTGGTGGGACCCATAAAATCTTGATGTATTTAGTTGTGATAACGGGTTGTAGAAGGTGTTATGTTATGGTGATATGGCACCTGTGGGGCCTAAATGACAAGCTTATGCTTGTCACGACACCTAAAGCTCTAATAGTGTGTTATCGAGATTCATAAACAAGGGAAAGGAAAAGAAACAGAAAAAATAACATGTTCTAAAGACTTTTTTTAAGGAAGAAGAGAAAAGAACATGGAAGAAGAGGGATGAAGATCATGCTATTTTTTACCTTAAAATCTTCCTCTCACTTTTGAGAGAAAAAGGATAGAAAAGAAGTTATGATAACTTCTCTTCTCTTCTTCTACAAACCAAACTCAAGAATACTGTAAAAAAAAAGCTGAGGCACAGATGATACAAAATTGTATTTTTACCATTTTAAGATTTGGTATATTTATTGAAGTTTTTGACCATCTTAATATGAAATTCTAGAAGATATTTTAGTATAATCCAATCAGACGATAACAACATTTGTACCATATTCTGTACGTTAGAGTTTAGACTAATTCTAAGATGTAGATAGTTTTGAAACAAAATGCCTTTTTGATTGTTGGAATATAGGTATAGGGAACAATGTGTAAAATATCGCAATGAAAGTGACAATTTAACGAGTGAAAAATAGTGATATACAATATGAATTTGAAGAGGGAGATATTCTTAGTACTGAATAACCGAAAAGAAGACAATTAGTCATTTGTCGCTTGATGCATTATATTTGTCAAGTTTGCTTATTCTTCGACCAAGTCGTTATATCACTTGCCAATTGCCAACTTGCATGCATATACATCTCATTTCAATTTTATTATATTCCAGTCGTTTTGACTTTTAAAGTCTTTATTTTTTAACTTTGTCTTTAACTATTTTTTTTTTCGTGTTATAAAATATTTAATGCAAAATATATAAATTAACTGTGTTTTATATGTATTTTTATTGGTATTATTTTAATTAAATTTTATACGATATATAATAAACAAATATATTTAAAGTTAGAGTGAAAAAAAAAATTTTAAAACTCCAACTGGACTTTACTTTACGAGAGGAGGAGTAACTTAAAAATTTATATGGATTGTAATTTAAAAAAGGGTTGTACTATACACACACCCCAAATCTCATATATGCACACCCTTTTATGCATAAGAAGGTTGTATTGTATGCAAAGCGATGTTGTACTGTGTGCATAGTGGTTTATACGGTGTCATATAAGGGGTGTTACTATAACAACTCCATATTTAAAAGGTACAAGTTTGAGAGGAAAGAGAATATGCACATGTGCAACATATATTATGAGAGTTCCTATAGCAACACCCCTTATAGGATATAATACAAACCACTATGCACATAGTACAACATTGTTATGCACACAATACAACCCAATTATGCATAAAGGGGTGTGTATATAGGAGGTTTGGGGTGTGTGTATAGTACAACCCATATACTACTACTATGTGTTTCACTTGTACTTTACTTTATACGTAAGGCTTGAGGTTTTATACTTTTATTTCATCTCTTGACTACTAAACTTTTAATCAGAAAGCACGGCCAGGGGTGTAAATGAGACGAGACAACTCGCGATTTACTGAGGATCGACTCGTAAACTACTCGAAATCGACTCGATGTAAACAAGTCGAGCTCGAGTTCGATCTACTCGAGTATATTTTTGAGTCGAGTTCGAGCTTGAAAATACTCTGCTCGTGAAGCTCGCGAGCCTTATCGAGCTTCAACTAAATTACACTTTTACCCTTTTATATACATATATTTACTTAATTTTGATACAAATCGAGTCGAGCCGAGCTTGATATGTCGAGTATTTATCGAGTTCGAGCCTTAAATGTGAAAGTAATCGAGCCTCGAGCTCGAGTTTTATATAACGAGTTGAGCTCGAGCTCGAAATATAAAGCTCGACCGAGCTCGAGTCGAATTTCGAGCTCGAGTTTTAGTATTCGAGCTCGAGCTCGAGCTTGGCAGTACTCGGCTCGACTCGACTCATTTTCACCCCTAAGCACGGGTCTCTTTTATATAAAAAATCTGTTCACCAACGTATAAAGTTGATCTAGCACAAACACTCAAGGGTAACCTACTAACACTAGTTTTTATGTTAGATTCCTGTTCGATACAAACAAACATGAAATGAACACGCAAACTTCTACTGTAAAAAAATAAAAGACTTTACTCGATTTGAGTTTATTCCACAGTCGATGTGCATTAGTCGACCAAGAAAAAAAAAAGAAAAAAAAAAAGTACAAAATGATCAAGTTCAAATCTAACTTTTTTTTTTTTTGTTTGTTTGTTTTTTTTTTTTTTTTTTTAAACCGCGTTCAAAGTTACAAAATGGCCCGTAACTTCCTAAGCTTTGTGGTTCCTTATTAGACAACGTCACATTTTAGTAAAATTTAGAATGTCATATTTAGTATGCAAACTGTTATAATTATTGTTGGGTAAATAATACTAGGAGTTACTAACAAATGCTAAAATTAAGGTATTAAGATAAAAATTGTCAACATATATTTTTGTGTAATCATAATCTGAATTGTATAGGATTGGTATCATTTTGAACTTACTAGTATTGTATATAACATATACAAATTTTAGTTTTAAACACCTTTTTTTTTCTTTTTTTTTTTAACAAAGTTTGAAACACGCACTTTTTTTTTAGCAAGTTTGAAACACACTCGATAAAATATTTTACTTTGCCCGGCGGTTGTTGAAATAATATTAATCTAATACTACAAATAATCCGGTAGTCTAATTTTTAAATACAAGTTGGTAAATGTCAATGAGCCAATTTTATTCTGCATTTCCTTTCTTTTAATAAATGTTTGCCTACAGATCTGTCATTTTCTCCGATGCCGCTGTCTGTCGCTGCTGCCACTACTGCTTCTGCTTAGATCCGATGGCTTCCGGCCTCTTCTGCTCAGATCTGTTGTGGTCCGTCATCGTCGGCTTGCTGCTGCGTAGGGATTTGGTTTAGATCTGTTAGGATTTTGTTAGGCTCCTTTATGGATGCCTTGTTTTTGCATCTTTGTATGTATTATGTACTTCGTGTACTTTTGTCAAGCTACACCCTTATATGGTTGTTTTCAGTCAAAGCTCACTTGGGTGATTCCCCCCACCATTGAAGGGTGTTGTTATAGGCTGTTACAGCTATATGGTGTATGTCTTGTGATGTAACTTGTTATGTTGTTATCTTCCTCCGTTTGTGAGGTTATGTTTCGATGTAATTTGTTATGTCGTATCTTCCTCCTTTTGTGAGGTTTGAAATGAAATGATATTAATCTTCGTTCAAAAAAAAAAAAAAAAAAAAAAAAAAAAAAAAAAAATTTATTCTGCATATTCAAGTATGTCGCAGACCAAAACGGAATTAAAGAAAAAAAAAAAAATCAATTATGAAATGTCAATTCATAAAATGTCATTATTCGTGGTGTACTTGTTTGTTCAAAGAAGCAACTAAAACACAATTTTCATTACAGTATTATAAAATCTGCATATTTGTTCTAGAAGAGTGCAAATGCTTTTAGAAGTTTTATACTTTTATACTCCACTTGTCAAAAAAAAATATTTACTTTCTATTTTTCTATTTTAATTAATAAAAAGAGGATTTTGAAAAAAAATATTTTATTTGTGTGGTTGAAAATTGTAATTGTCTAACTTTTATTAAATTGTGTGATTTTTTTTCTCTTGACAATTTTGAGACGAGGGGAGTACAATTTTGTTATAACAATGAGGGTATGATCTTTTCAAAAAAGTTGTTATGTTTAAGGTTCCGGCAAATGTGCGCTTTTAATTTTGGGTTTTTTACTTTAAAAAGTCCTATAATTTCACATGTTAATATGGTTAAACCATTGCTTAATATTGTTGTTGTTTTAAGGCTATACAAAGTCGTCGGTCGACCGGCCGGGACGCCCTTGCGCTGACCGAGTCGTCACAATTGCAGGTAGTTGGTCTTCGAAGGTCGATCGGCTCCAAAACAATACGTTAACCGATAATTCATTAAAAGAAAAAAAAAGTGTACCGCTACATTATTAAAAAAACAATTTTAACTTTTTAAAATTTAAACCCTTTTCTATATAAACACCCTATTCATTTCATCATTAAAAAAAAAAAAAAAAATAAAAAAAAAAAAAAATAAAAAATAAAAATTGATGTCGGTCATCTTACGGTGCCTAAAAGGTCGCAGAAGAAAGAAAGCTGAGGTGACAGGAAAATTGAGAGTCGCTGGGGGTCACTGTTGTGAGTAGTCTTAAACCATTTGTAGTGGTGCATGTTTGAATGCGTCTTGGGGTGCCAAGTACGCAAATAGAACGCGTCCTCTTCATCGCATCTCCTCCCAACTAATGCGTTCGACATCATATTTTGCAAGAACTTGGTCGAAAATAAGACCGAGTTGTATGAGGAGGTTTGTGTATGTGGTGTTTTAATTAAATGGTTTTTGTCGCGTATATTTATGTTTAAATGAGATATGTTTTTATTTGTAGCCTTAGCGTGTTGATAAATTTAATGTCATCTTACCAAAATTATAATCTTATTCTTTTTTAAAAAAAAATTACTAAAGTCACTGTGGTGTTAGTTTTGTTTTAATTAATTTTTGTGATGTATAGGTGATGCACAATCCTAATAATCACTGCTTTAATTTTCTTTTTGTCATTTACTTTAAAACTTTTTTTGATACATTATTTAGAGGTCTAATAATCTGATCAGTTTGTTATCGAATTTACAACTGGACGCTTATTATTATTTTTTATTTATTTATTTATTTATTTATTATTATTATTATTATTATTATTATTATTATATACTAAAAAGCAAGAGGTTACTGTAGCAGCTACAGTGCTTGCTACAGTGGACGCTACAGTAATTTTTTTTAGTACTAACGGTCGTTAGTTAATTAACGGTTGTTAACTAACGACCGTTATCTTTAACATTTAAAAAAAAATTGTACGCACTTTGTCCTTCATCTCAGTGGTTCATTGCAAATTTAGTCCTCAAATAATTTACATAAATGATCCTTCATGTTATACATCAATTGCAAAGTCAGTCCTAGATAACTAACTTCACGTTAAGTAGCTAACGGCAACAAAAGAATTCCGCAGCAATGCGCGGGTACCAAACTCGTTATTATTATTATTGGTTATGATAAACTTTGAAAAGAATCTTTGAGGTAAAGGTATTATTTGTGTACATTTTAAGAGTAAGTGTAATAGTGAGCATATGGACACCTTGGTAAGCATGATGGCCGCGTTGTGCTAACGGAGTTATCCTTTGTTGTTGTTGTATCCTGGGAGATAGACGTTCACGATTCTCAAGCACCGTGGAGAGGACGAATCTGTCTTAAGGGAACTGTGATCATCACAGGCCTCAACAGTTTTTTCCTTGTTATTTGCGTTTTTGAGTCTCCACGATTAAAAGATTTACGGTATTGATGAGGCGAAAAATGAACCGTTTTTAGGGGGTCATTTAAGCCCGGAATTGAATTTAATAGATCAAATATTGCCCTAAATCGTTCCTTTTGTGATTTTAGGTACTATTGGAGTGAATTCTGAAAAATGAAGCATTTTGGACGTTTTTGGAGCATAAAAGTGAAGAAAACGGCAAAGTCTTAATTTTACTTGCTGGGAACAGTACCTGACGGCATCAAGAGGCTTCCTATGACGGCGTCCAGAGTTGGAAGTGGTGACGGTCCAGAGAAAACGTGACGGCGTCACCTATGGCCGTTGATGAGTGCTTATTCACTCATCCTTTTAGACCTTAAATTAGACCATAAACACCAAATACTAACCAAAAATGCCAAGAGAATGCATGTTTTTGTATTTGTGTATGTGCAGGTACGGATATGAGAAAAATGAACGAAAACAAAGCAAAACCGACAAAAACGAGCACGAGAATGGAAAAAAGTCAAAAGCCGGAGCCGGGGAAGCAAAATGATCAAAGGAAGCTTAAAATGTCATGAGAAGTCCTCAGAGATTCAGAAAGTTACAAAATTAGTCCCTGGTCAAAGTTTGAGAATTGGCGAATTTAGTCCCTGCAGTTTCAGAGAATTACACAAATGGTCCCTTGGAATAATATTCAAAGACTGGTCAAAGTCAACCCTCAACTATATGAGAATGGCAAGAATTATCCTTGGGAAGTACTTTGGATAAAATACAGTTTTGGTCCCTAAGCTTTGAGTATGTACAACATTGGTCCTTGATTGAAATAATACTACTCCTAATAAACCTTAAACCGGATCCACTTATTAAGTTAACCCAACACACCCCAAGCCCAGACTAAACACAAGCCCATCAATCCTACCCGGCCTGCTAATCTACCCGGTCAACCCTCCCATATTACCCCCAGTCAACGCACCCTTATAATAAATCCCAAAACCAATACTCCCGCCCCCTCTTTTCACTTTTTACCCAGAAATACCACTATTCACGAAGAACCCTAATTTCACCACGCCTAAATTACCCCGTGTTATTAATAATTACCCAATCATTGGGTCTTCTAGAAGGGTCAGAAACGTCAGGGATGGCAGGGAATGACACGTGGGCCAATGAGCAATCACACGGAGGATACATCACATCAGGGCACGCAAATCAAGGGTCCTAAATGATTGGAACTATCTGGAATATGATCAAACGGCTCAGGAGGGACCAAACAAACACAAGATAGACACGGATTGATGAGCTGGATCCTTAGGACTCAAACCCTAGCAGGCTCTCACCTCTCCTATATATACCCCTCTCCATCACAGTAGTTAGTGTGCCTTTTTATGTATTGTTATGCTGTAAAATTTACTTTGTATTGAATCTCTTTTATTAATGAAAAGTTTATTTCAGTTTTATTATTATTTGTCTTAATTCTAGCTTCTCTTATTTACAGCTTATTACAATTTATCTGTTTTTAGCTTATTGTTTCTCTTTCATTATTGCTTTTAAATTCAGTAATACTTTTCAGCTTTATTTACTTATTGTTATTTACAGTTTATATAAAAAGAAAAAAATAAAAAAAAAATCAGAAAAAATACTAAAAAATTAAAAAATACAAAGTAGTTATAAAAACAAGCTTCAATAAGCTTGAGTTTTGTTTATTCAGTTTTCATATAAGCTTTTTATAGCTTTTGTGAAACTTTGTTTGGCACCAAATCCTCAAATCTCCCAAAAGTTCAAATAGTCAACTCTGGTCAACATAGCTTATTAAGCATAAGCTGAGCTTATTTTGGTGTAAAAGGCAGTCAAGAGGTGTCACTTGGCCTGTCAAAAGACAGGCAAGCATAGTGAACCCCCTCTATTTGAGCTGAGGGGGAATTGTCTTTGTAAGTTTCGTTAAGTTTTCATATTCTGCATAAGTAGTTCAATATAGTTTAGCTTTACTAATTTTTGCTTATTTCTGTTTTACTATTGATATTTGCATATTAGTTAATCTTAGTTAATCAATTTATATTTGTTAGTGATAATTTAGTTTGCATACTGTTTCATTCAATATTCATCTGTCATCATCTGTGGAACTACTTTTCTGAGTGTATTACATCTGATATCTGTGTTATCTGGGAGTAATTTGAATATGTGAATCATTGTTGGATCTGAGTTTGAGGTTTGGTTAGGATTGGATTGAGTTAGATAGAACTGTGGTGGTGATTTGGGTGTAACAGTTGGCATAGGGGGTGTTTGGTTTGAAGTAGTATGCTGATTTAGTAGCTTATTCAGAGGATTGTTCTGGTTGTGATAAGTAACTTAGGCTGCAATTAGGTTATATCAATCATAATTTAGTAGGTTAAAGTATAAAAAGTCAAATCAACTCTTTAATCTATTAACAGTTAACTGTGGGTAATTTTAGGTTAGCATAATCAATATATTAGTAGCATATCTTGGTATTTAGCTTAGAATAGTTTCACTTTAGCTTTATCTTACATTATCAGTCATAAAAGTGCAATAGAATTTGGATTTAGTCAAACTAAGCTTGCTTTTCAAAAAGTCAAAAAGTTGAGTATTCAGAAGTTGGTTAGATTTTTGTGAACACTTGTAGGATTCAATATTGGTAGGAAATACTTTTGGCTTGCTGATTTTTAAACCTTGTCAGTTGGTAAAATAAAATCAAAAAGAAATTTGTGAGTCGGATCTGTTTTGCTTATCTAAAAAGTCATTGAAAGTGGCCTGTGTTGGACTATTCTTCCCCTGCTCTTCAGTTTTTGAGCAACTTCCTAGGTACCTATTAGGCTAGCAAGGTGGATCTAGGGTCAGTTATCCTAATTGTTTTGTGATCTCTGGTAGTAATTCAGTAAAGTGAACCCACAAGCTTGTGTATCTAAGCCCATCTGCTCAGCTTATTTAGCTTATCAAGTGAGTGCATTGAACTAAGTAATCTGTTTTCTATATAAGGGCTGCAATTGTGCAAGTTTGATCATCCTTTGAGTTTTATTGATCATTTGAGCTCCATAGTACATAAAGTAGTTGTTCTCAGTTGATTTGAGTCTATTGCTTATTCTGTTCAGCTTATTGCCTTTTCTCATAGTGCTTATTTGATCTAATTGTACCTCAACTTGTGCTACTGAGTAATTTCTGGTCTCATTTCTGTTCCAACAAGCTTCTTTAAGTCATAAAAACATTTGGGTCAAGTTTTGGTCAACTGGGTCAACTTTTGCTTATCAATAAGCACTTTCCAATAAGCAGTTTGGGTCTAATCAGCACTTCCAGTGCTTATTTTACAATTTTTCTATTTTTCCTAGCTTTTAAACATTATTTTAGAATTTCCCTGAAATTTTCATATTTTTCTGAGCTTATTTGCTATTTTTCCTATTTAATCTTCATTTTTAATCATTTTTTAATTACTAAAAAATACAAAAAAATCAGAAAAACCTCAGAAAAATCCAAAAAAATATTAGAAAATTATTTTTAGTTATTTTAGAATTTTAGAAATTTATTTTGCATTTATCTCAATTTATTTGCATTATCTTTTAATTTTTAATTAGTTTAATTAGTTTTTAATTCATAAAAAATAAATAAAAAATCAAAAAAATATTTTTCTTTTTCTCAAAATTTTCTTTTATCATTTTTAATTTTTGAAAATTATTTTCAAGTCCGTAGGAGTAGCGTAGCTTAAAAGTCGCGTTTTATTTCGTACGTTAACGTTTAATTTTCCGTTTTAGCTTACGTTTTCAATTCTACGATACGTTTCTAGTTGCCTTACTTGATTTACGTGTTTAGTTGATTATTTGTGCTTCATTTACTATTTCATTAGTATAATCTCATTCAAATCACTTTTTACCACTTTTCACGACACGTTTTCCGAATCGGAAATTCGGAATTCCATTCACCCTTCACACGGAATACGACCTCGGATTATCCGTATTTCTTTGCGGATCTCTTGAGCTTATATCTATACTATAATATTGATATTGTGTTTTTCACGAATCAATTTTGGCACCGCTGCCGGGGAAGGTTGAAGTGAATTTTTGAATATTCGTTTTTGAAAAATTGTGTTTTGATAAGCCTTCCTCTATTTTGTATATATTATATAAATATCGAAAAATCAAAAACACTTTTCCTAAAGTGTTTTCACAAAAATACCAAAAAAATAATAAAGTTACAGCCTCGACTCGAGCGAAAGAAAGGGCGTTGTAAACCAAATAAGTCTCCCAATATAACTACGCGTGAAATTAGTTGCTAATCGGATTACTTTAATTCTACAACCGAATAAGCGGAAAATACGGATAGCTTTGACATTAAATTGCAAGCTGAAGAGAGATTCATTCTTCTCTCCCGTTCCGTCGCGTGTAGATTAAGGGAAACGGTTTACGATTAACGTAACGTTTGAAAAAGAAAAACAAAAGTTTAAGTTTTTGAATTTTGCTTTATAAAAACAAAAATACAAAAAGATTTTCCTTTTCAAATTTGATTTTCCTTTTATTTTTCAAAATTTGATTTTTGTGGTGTATGAACACACGTTCTACGTCTAAACGACTTGTTTCACCACTTTCAAATCCGGAAAGTTTGTTTCGTCACACACACCGAGTTCTATTTCCTAATACGGAGGAAATGAACCCGAACGAACAACACTTGGGACCCCCGCCGATGGGTGGTATCCAAAACAATGTGATCCCGCCGATGGGACCACAACCGGTTTACGATCAACGTACTATGCAAGAATTGCTCCAGTGTCCCACCGAGGGATACGGGGATGCAATTGTTTTACCACCAATCCTTTCCGATAATTTTGAACTTAAAACTGGATTGATTCAACTTGTTACGTCAAAACAATTTCACGGATTTGAGAGGGACGATCCTCACGCACACATCCGATGGTTTAATAAGCTAACTTCAACTTTGAAATTTAAGGATGTCCCTCACGATGCTATCAAATTGATGTTGTTCCCATTTTCACTCGAGGGTTCAGCCCGGATTTGGCTCGAAAAAGAACCCCCTCGATCAATTCACACATGGGAAGAACTCGTCTCGAAATTTGTTAATCATTTCTTTCCGCCGTCCAAAACGACTAATCTTAAGAATGATATAACTAATTTTCAACAACGTTTTGATGAGAACTTTGGTGAGGCTTGGGAATGCTTTAAGGATCTTCTTCGAAAATGTCCTCACCATGGTTTCTCCGAGTTACACCAAATCAACACGTTTTATAATGCTTTGACGCAAAACGATCAAGATTCTTTAAACGCAGCCGCTGGTGGCAATATCTTGAATCGTACGCCTAGGGATATTTTGACGATTATTGAGAACAAATCTAAGGTTCCGACTTCTCGTAACAAACCAAATGTTTCGAAAGTGACTTCTTTTACTCCTCCTTCACCTTCGTCAGTCCAATCATCAGAATTGGCCGAACTTACCGACGCTATCCGTTGTATGATGAAAGAGTTTAAGTTGCAGAACCAAAAACCCGAGCCCGTTAAAGCAATTAATGAAAAATGTGTGATTTGTGGTGGACCGCATCCGTATTATGATTGTCAAGCCACCGATGGCCAAGTTTATAATGCTAACATAGTAGCCGTAAACTACAATCAAAACCAAGGTTTTCGTACTAACCAAACAAGTCCACCTGGGTTTCCACCCGTGCAAACTAATCAAAACCGTTATCCTCAAACTAACCAAGGTTATCAAAACCAAGGTTACAATCAAAACCGTGGAACTAATTATCAAGTTCCTCCACCACAACAAGTTTATCAACCACCGCAACCTTCTCCTGAGCTTGCTAATTACATGAAGACGAACGATGTTAACATTCGAGCAATGCAAAATCAAATCAACAATATGAGGGTTGAACTTAAGAAGGAAATCGACACAACCATGAGTCGACAAACGAATGAGCTTAAGCAAATGATGAGCAGTTTTATACAAATGAATCAAGCATCGACGTCTGGTTCTCTTCCGAGCAACACAATTGCTAACCCGAGGGGTGATGCAAAAGCAATTACGACTAGGAGTGGTGTTGTAATCGATGGACCAACGGCTCCGACTACCCCTTCTTCTTCTTCGTCTCCTAAGGTAGTCGTCCGTGAAACCGAGGCGACAACGGATACGGGAATTCCTATTGATAATGGAAGGACCGAGAACATCCAACCTCCGGTGGTCCCAACGTCCAAAGGAAAAGATAAAGTTGTTTACGAATCTGAGAAAGAAACACCCGTCAAAACAAAATTACCTTATCCATCACGCTTAAACGAACAAACGCACCGTGAGAGAGATAAAATTCAGATGGAAAAGTTTTACCAAGTTTTTCAAGAGCTACATTTTGACATAACTCTCGCGGATGCTATACTTTTAATGCCTAAATTTGCTTCTATGCTAAAAGGTCTTTTGAATAATAAGGAGAAATTGTTTGAAATATCACGAACCCAGATGAATGAGAATTGCTCGGCGGTTATCCTCAAAAAGCTCCCCGAAAAGCTTGAAGACCCCGGTCGATTTCTCATTCCGTGTAATTTTCCTGGGATGGTTCAATGCTTCGCCTTGGCCGATCTTGGTGCTAGCATTAACCTAATGCCGTTATCCATTTGGAAAAAGTTGTCTTTACCCAATCTGACTCCGACTTGTATGACCCTCGCGTTAGCCGACCGAACTACTTCCCGCCCGATGGGAATAGCCGAGGATGTCTTTGTTAATGTGGGAAAATTCCATTTCCCTGCCGATTTTGTCGTTGTTGATTTTGATGCTGATCCGCGGGTACCTCTCATTCTCGGAAGAGGTTTCCTAAGGACCGGCCGTGCTTTGATTGATGTTTTCGATGAAGAAATTACCTTACGCGTTGGTACCGAAGCCGTAACTTTTAATTTGGATCAAACCACGAGGTATTCCTCCGAGTCTGACAAATATTCTGTTAACCGAGTCGACGTTATCGACAAAGTTACGGAGGAGTACGCTCAAGAGTTACTTGGTTTTACCGAACATGCTTCGAGTGGCAATCCCACTCATTCTTCTGAACCGATAATTTCCGATCCTTCCCCTTCCCTTACTCCGTTTGAGGGAAGTGATTTCATCTTGGAAGAAATCGAGGCCTTTCTTGTTAATGATTCGATTTCACCAGAAATTGATCATTCCGATTGTGACCCGGAGGGGGATGTACTTTTGATTGAGAAATTGTTAAATGAAGATCCCAACCCGTCCCTCCCTCCGCTTGACCTTAAAATGGCCGACGTTAAAGAAGTTAAGCCGTCTACTGAGAATCCTCCGGAGCCCGAGCTCAAGGATTTACCTCCTCATCTCGAATACGCATTTTTGGAAGGAACCGAAAAACTTCCCGTCATTATTTCTAAAGATCTTAAAGATGAGGAGAAGAAACGTCTCTTAGATGTGCTCAAGAAGCATAAGAGTGCCATCGCTTGGCAAATTTCTGATATAAAGGGTATCGACCCTCGTCAGTTGGTAAAATACTTTTGGCTTGCTGATTTTTAAACCTTGTCAGTTGGTAAAATAAAATCAAAAAGAAATTTGTGAGTCGGATCTGTTTTGCTTATCTAAAAAGTCATTGAAAGTGGCCTGTTTGGACTATTCTTCCCCTGCTCTTCAGTTTTTGAGCAACTTCCTAGGTACCTATTAGGCTAGCAAGGTGGATCTAGGGTCAATTATCCTAATTGTTTTGTGATCTCTGGTAGTAATTCAGTAAAGTGAACCCACAAGCTTGTGTATCTAAGCCCATCTGCTCAGCTTATTTAGCTTATCAAGTGAGTGCATTGAACTAAGTAATCTGTTTTCTATATAAGGGCTGCAATTGTGCAAGTTTGATCATCCTTTGAGTTTTATTGATCATTTGAGCTCCATAGTACATAAAGTAGTTGTTCTCAGTTGATTTGAGTCTATTGCTTATTCTGTTCAGCTTATTGCCTTTTCTCTTAGTGCTTATTTGATCTAATTGTACCTCAACTTGTGCTACTGAGTAATTTCTGGTCTCATTTCTGTTCCAACAAGCTTCTTTTAGTCATAAAAACATTTGGGTCAAGTTTTGGTCAACTGGGTCAACTTTTGCTTATCAATAAGCACTTTCCAATAAGCAGTTTGGGTCTAATCAGCACTTCCAGTGCTTATTTTGCAATTTTTCTATTTTTCCTAGCTTTTAAACATTATTTTAGAATTTCCCTGAAATTTTCATATTTTTCTGAGCTTATTTGCTATTTTTCCTATTTAATCTTCATTTTTAATCATTTTTTAATTACTAAAAAATACAAAAAAATCAGAAAAACCTCAGAAAAATCCAAAAAAATATTAGAAAATTATTTTTAGTTATTTTAGAATTTTAGAAATTTATTTTGCATTTATCTCAATTTATTTGCATTATCTTTTAATTTTTAATTAGTTTTTAATTCATAAAAAATAAATAAAAAGTCAAAAAAATATTTTTCTTTTTCTCAAAATTTTCTTTTATCATTTTTAATTTTTGAAAATTATTTTCAAGTCCGTAGGAGTAGCGTAGCTTAAAAGTCGCGTTTTATTTCGTACGTTAACGTTTAATTTTCCGTTTTAGCTTACGTTTTTCAATTCTACGATACGTTTCTAGTTGCCTTACTTGATTTACGTGTTTAGTTGATTATTTGTGCTTCATTTACTATTTCATTAGTATAATCTCATTCAAATCACTTTTTACCACTTTTCACAACACGTTTTCCGAATCGGAAATTCGGAATTCCATTCACCCTTCACACGGAATACGACCTCGGATTATCCGTATTTCTTCACTTATGGCCGTCAAGGTTCAAGATATGGCGACGGCCCAGAGTTAAAATACACATGACGGCGTCAAACTTGGATCTAGGCAATCCGATCTCATTATGGGCGGCGAGTTGACGGCGCCAGATATTTCTTCTTGACGCCGCCACCTTGTAAAATCTATATATAGTTTTGCAATTTTCATTCATTGGGTGTAACTTAAGAGGGATAACTTTGGAGAAACCCTAGCACAAATTTTACTGTTCTTTCAAGGGTTTTTACCCTTTGAAACATTTCATGTTCAATTGAGATAAGTATCCTTTCAATTCATTCAATATGTCTATGTGTTGTTTGAATATATCTTACGCTTGTCTTGAATTTAAAATGCTAGGCTAGATCTCTTGTGTGTTTGCTTAGATGTAGTGAAGCCTAGATGTTGATTATGGGTTGATTGTTTGTTTATAGTTGTTACGGATGAATGATTTCGATGTTAGGCTTAAGAAAACTGGCAGACTTTCATAGGGTAACATGCTTGAACGTCTTAAGAAACATGAACCAATGCGTACTAGGTTATTATGATTGTATTTAATGCATGAGCGAATTCTAATGCTCCCATGTTAGGAGCTTCTTGCAGGTTCGACATAGGAGTAGAGTAGGAGCTTATAGAGTTGGGGAAGTACGTACGCCACCCCACGAATGGTATTAAGGAATAAAACCCGTCATCCACGCAATTGTAACAAACTATCAACCTGTAAAAGATATCTAGGGAGTAATGAAACCTAAGTAAACACAATTTTCCCCATTATTATTCACACCACACTAGTTTAATTAGATTTATTTTCATTTATGTTATTTTATTTTGATTGCATATTAGTTATTGGGTTAGTTGATTAGCAACTAATTTCGCCCACTCTTCTAAAAACCCGAGATTTTATTTGCTTTTATAAAAATATAAAAATACAAAAAAGAATCATCCCTCACCTCTAGACCTAGTTTTTAGGGTTTCTAATCTTAGCGACACTATTCCTGAGTTGAACGATCAATCCCCCGGTACTTGTCACTATACTATACTACAACGATCAGGTACACTGCCTGGTGGGGGTTGTAAGTTTCTCGAGATCCCTCGAGAGGTAAAGCCTGGTGCAATTCACACGTACATCAGGTATGATTTTCTATTCTTTTATGTTTTCATGTTATGTATTATTTGTCTAGCAATACACATAATATATACAACAATCTTAAGACAGATTATTTTGCTATTAGTGACTGAAATAACGAGGCATGATATATTGAAAAAACCTTTTGATTTGTGGAAGAATTATTAATGTTGTGTCGTTTCATAAGTGACATTGTCTAAAGATATTAAAATATTGTTATTGTCTAAAGATATTAAAATATTATTACTCACGTAACTTATATGGGAGTTCTCGGGGTGATGAATATTACAGTATTTTGTTTGCTATTTTGTCGTCTCGAATGAACCGAATGGAAATGATGTAACCTTCTTTTTAATCTATCAATCTTTAGAAAACGGCATGTTAGTTAAAGATATTTTTCTTTGGGTTTGCAATTGATTTTATGAGTATGTTGCATTTGACTGTTTGGAAACAATAACATACATGTGCAATATGAACTAAATGGTTGGTGGTTATGTTTAAAACATGTATAACGTACAGTTGATTAATAAACTAAGTGGTTTGTGGTTGTGTTTTGAATAAAACATGGAATTTTATGAGTGACTAATAGTGTTTAACTTTTCGTTTTATTAAACTCGTATAACGGGCTTGATGGTATATTAAGAGGTCATGAATAAGGAAATAATGAGTTTCACTACAACAAAATAGTTAACTTTTCACACTTTTTAAAGCATATTTTCACACTTTAAAGTGTGTGAAATTGAAAAGTTCACATTTACCTTGAGCGTGAACCATATGGGTGTACCAAATAATTTCACACTTCTAAATGTGAAGATTTATAAAAAGTTCACACTTTTAATTGTGATGATTTGAAACAATTCTTCACACTTTCAAGTGTGATGATTTTAAAACAATTCTTCACACTTTCAAGTGTGAGCTTTTAATTCTTCACACTTTTAAGTGTGATGATTTTAAACAATTCTTCACACTTCTAAGTGTGAACTTTTAATTCTTCACACTTTTAAGTGCGAGTACTTTGAAACAATTTACTACAAGAAAAATTGTCTTTAGTGACGACAAGATTTTGTCACTAACAATCTATAAGTCATCACTGATGTTGTCTAGTGACAAAAGTTAGCGTCACCACTAGTGTCACTATAGCTTCGTCACAAATTATATTAGTGACAACATACAAAACTCGACATGACACATAAAAAAAACTTAAAATAACTTTCATTTTCTTTGATTTAATCAATACAAGCACGTCGCTAATAATATCAATAGAATATCACTAAATGCACTTAACGTACACATAAAAAAAAAAAAAAAAAAAAAAAAAAAAATCCAGGTGTTGACCAAAGTTACTTGACTTCTGAAGCTGGCTTCTAAATCGATCCTTTCTTTACGATCCAACCATCTAATTTCAATACACACAGTTTTCAGATTCCCAAATAATAGTGAGTTGTATTGAAAGTGGTAGAATGCATTTAAGCATAAAATACTATCAGACCACAAACATACTTATAGCAACAAAACAACACTTCTATGGAAGTTTAACTTTTTTTTGTGGTAATATTTGATATAATTGAACTGAACAAACCAAAAGTAGGGTAACGTACATAAACAATAGATCGATAATTGAAAAATAAAACAAGTAAACATGGAAGCTTACTATTTGTCCTTGAAGCAACAGTTTATCCTTGAAGCAAACTCCTCACAAACCTAACAAAAATCCACGCATTGATTCAATAATTTGTGATGAATTAATTTATGGTTTATTGAAGATGCACTATCATGAATTTCGACCTCTTTCCTTTTAGGATAACTATTTTGTAATAATTCATTTGATCCACCAAAGATAACAAGTAACTGGAATTAACCCATTCATAACAAACGGGTCAAAAATGCTAGATTTAGCTAATATGTTTGCAAGAATGTCTTGAATTGTCAAATAACAATCTAAGGTACTTAGTCCATTTATAAGATTGAATGTCCTTAAAAAGATGGCTAAGTGAGAGGAAAGATTAAACCTTATTGACTGTTCTTCATATCTGAAATGTTTTTCGTAGACTTTGAAATTTATCCATTTCCTCGCAAAGCTTTTTTTACCAGGTGCAACATAGCCATCATTTTCATCTTTCACAGCATCAACTTCATACTCCAAATTCTACAGTTGACAGATAATTAATACAATAAAATTCAGATAATAATTAAAAGGGGTATTGATAAATGAAGTAATAGAAGTATAGAAGATGACCCTCGCCCTCGTGATGTTGAAACTGTTATTTCCAACTTATAGTAGAACACCTTCATTAACAAACTTGGCGATAATTTCTAAAAAAACGAAGTTAAAATATGGAATAATTGCAAATAACATCACGATCATTAGCTTTACTGTCCATTCAGATTCTTTGGTTACCTTCAATCAAAGCCTGCAAATACAATAAACAACATTAAGTTATTGTTTCACAATTGGAAAGAATAAAGCTCTGCACACCAGTGAGATATCAGAGAAAGCTGAGAGTGCATAAATGACATCAACATTGTCCAGATGATAAGACTTGATCCAATCCCTCACACGGTTAAGTTGCTGCTCATCTATTGGATCCAATTTCAGAACTCAGAAGTGCAATACCAATATCATAAACTGATTTGAAACTTAAGAATATAACGTTAGGTGGTATGGAGAAGCAGAAATATACTTCTACCCTCTATATATTTCACTACAGGGAGCTTAGTAAATTTACTTCAATTCTCAGAAACCGAATACCTAACTGTTGTTAAACCTATTAAAGCTCATACTGCTTGGCAAAAAGTATTATTTATGTGTTCCGAATTTCCAATCACACATATTCCGGTCGGCTTGAATCAAACTAGTAAGAACAACTTCATGAAGGAATATACATAATATTATAATAAGATGTTGCAGCCATAGGCTTTGGGCTGAAGTCTATAAACAAGTGTGAATTAAAACCACCCAACTGAGAGTCATTAGAACGGGAACAGTAAACAAATGGCTAATAAAAAAGTCTACCCTTACGTTAGATATTGTCGGAAGATGAGAAATATCTGAATTTGATGTTAAACATATGGCTAATAAATTATTAAAAACATATGCTTTTGAGCAATATTTACTTGTTCCATTAAGACGCACACCACCAAGTTTGATTTAAGTGAGCCATGAACATATGCTTACGAGCGATCTTTTCCCAGGTTCCTGAGACACAAAATAAGCATACAAAGTCAAATCTAGTCACTACTCTAGTACTATTAAACATATAAGCTACACACTCTATTTTTTATAATAAGCAAAATTCAAGTAGTAAGTATAATTTAGAATGAACATATTACTAATCTCGATACACTACAGGAAGTAATGCGCTTTTGTTGATAGCATTTTTTATCCTATTACATATCATCTTTTATCAAATCAGATATCATCTCTTATCATGAGTGGATTCATGAATGCAAGCATTCTCAACAACAACAAAAAACACACATGTCTCACTCAATCATTTCGTCAAACACTTGGCCTACCAAAACACTTAAAAGAAAATCATGACTTAGTTAAGCGTTTCGTCGAACACTTGGTCTACACATACAATAACAACATTTTAACTCAATCAAGCATTTCATCAAACACTTGGCTTACATCACCAAAATTAGCGATCAAACACTCTATTACACATCAAAGTTACTTAATCAAACACATATCAACACCTGATCCGATCTGTAAAAAATTATAATGTGATTCAATGTATCATCAGGAAACATATACAGCCATATGAAAACGAAAAAACTGAATCTATTAGCACAAAATAAACTGAATCAATAGATCAAAATCACACTTACCTATTAAACTGAATCTATTAGCAATCACCACACCTAGATCGAATTGAGGATACTTGTTTGCTGGATCGAAAGTTTTAAAGAATAAAAAGAGATGAGAAATGGAGTATAGTTGGATCGGTTTTGTTTATCATTTATTTTTAAGTTATTTTTTTATATAAAATAAAAAACATCACAGTAAAGGTAAAGTGTGAGCTTTTTTTTTTTTTTTTTTTTTTTTTTTTTTTTTTTTTTTTTTCTAAATAAGGAGTACTATGGCATTTTTAAGTTATCACATTTTAAAGTGTGACAAAGTTTATACGTTTTTTTCACAAATAAAAGTGTGAAGTTTTATTATACTTCTTCACGCTAAAAGAAGTGAAGACAAAAAAGTTAAATTACATCACATTTTTAAGTGTGAACTTTTGTTTTCACAATTAAAAGTGTGAAGTTTTTTATAACGCTTAATGTTTATCACACTTATTAGTGTTAACACTTTTTGCACACTTATAAGTGTGAACAATCGTAAAATAAAAGTTCACAATATATAAAGTGTGAAGAAAAATGTGTGTACAAATGCCAATTTTGTTGTAGTGTTTGTTTCATTTATTAATAAGCTTTATTGCTATTTAATTGGCCGTTATCATAGCATGAATTGTTGATATGGTATACAATGATTAAGCGGAGACACGTTTGCATTGTTAAGTATGTCGTTTTCTATTTTGGCGATGAAATATTATGAAACCTTGTGTAAATAGACAAGTTTGCATTGTTAACTATGTGGTTGATTATGAGCTCTTGTGCACGTATAACGCAAAGCATAAAGAAGATGACATCTTTTTCCATGGCTGGTTATATATATATATATATATATATATATATATATATATATATATATATATATATATATATATATAAAATGTGGTCAAAGGTTGTCATGAAATATTCTAATGTGTTGATTACATTTATTGAAATTAATGTTGATGATTATTATTCAATAATTACATATGAGTGATTGGGGCATAACAGTTTAACTTTTAAATGTGTATTTTAAAGATTTACAAGAACATGATCCCTCACTTTTACTCACGTGTTTAATGATAAACAACAAATTGGTCGTTACTTCTTGTTGTGCATTTTTTTGAGTGTCGCTAAATCATTACTTTATGATATAACTAGCTTAAAGACCCGTTGACACTGGGTCATTTTTTAATGAGATATAGAAATGAGATGATAAGAAAAAGTATTAAAGTCAATTTGTTTGATTTAGAGAATATGAAATAAGAATTGAGACAATGTGGCGATTATAATATAACAAATGCATTATGTTACAATTAAACAAACAAACGTCCAACCGTGGTGTCTCCAAAACTTTTATTTTTTTGTAGCAAAATATGTGAAACAAAGGATTAGAAAATGAGTGTGTGACTGCCTATGAATTTACAATCAACGTGAAAGTTAATTGGAGTGTGAGCGTCTCTTGATTGGAGTGTCAGCGTCTGTTGATTTAAAACGCATTTCTTGGCATGATGATAGCCCATCAAGATCTTTTATACATGTAGACTTTTTAATATGTATATGATCATTTGTTTTAGTCATTGTCTAAAGTAATATTATAAGCAAAAAATAGATATACATTGTTGCAAAAAATATATATGCAAAAAAATTAGTCATTGTCTAAAGTAATATTATAAGCAAAAAATAGATATACATGGTTGCACTATTAAGGAAAAAGTAAACATTGTATAAAGTCTACTTATATGCAGAAAATACACATTTATATTTCAATGTAAATAGAGTTGATATAACATTGAGTTGATACAATTATAACTCAACAATGAGTATACTAATGAAACATAGTTAATACACAGATAAGGTTGATCAAAGACCTTGAAGTACTTCTTTATAGACGACATTTGTAGTAGTTGAACACAAATTTCCATCTTGATCACAAACGACAACCTTTAAACCACTTTTGCTTTTAACTCTTGAGACTGCAACGTATAACTGTCTATGCGTGAAAACCAGTCGTGGAAGGAACAAACCAACTTTGGATAACGATTGACCCTGACTTTTGTTAATTGTCATTGCAAATGATAGCGAAATAGGAAATTGTTTCCTGACAATCTTAAGTGGTAAACGCTTATCGGACGGAAATTTTTTTAAAGAAATAGAGAAAAATGAGATGATAAGAAAAGCAATAACGTAAACTTGTTCCATTAATAATATCAAATAAATAATGACATAATTTTGGAATGTTGGATGACGATAAATGACGATTTAGAATAATAAATGTCCATTCCGATGTTGTGTCCAAATCTGAGCATTAGATACGATAATACGTGATTTATTCGATAAACAGGTAGATACGATAAACAAATTAGTTTGTAAATACTAAACATGTTTCATTAATATGTGAAAGAAACAGTGAGATATTAGATAAATTATTAGACAATCAATTGAGTTTGTAACAATAAAAATAACAAACATCGATGTCATTGTCGTCTCCAAATTTGACGGTCTTGAATAGCAAATGACGTATGTGAGCGCTAATCAATTTGATAGCCATGAAAATGAGATATTAAGTAAACAACAAACGTAAACGTGTTCCATTAATATATGAAAGAAACAATGAGATACTACGGGAATTATAAGTGAATGAATACAGGTTGTAACAATCAAACTAATCAAACTAACAATTCTATATAAGATACGTTTAGATTGCTTAAAAAATGAAAGGCTTCATAAGAACTGAATTTCTAACATTATCGAGATCAACTTTGTTGGTACTTGGTTATAGCGAAACTGATTAGGAGATAAATAGAATCAAACTAATAGTTAGTTGTTGATAAGAGCATATGTTGAATAAGCTTATAGATAGTTACTAACTTACTGTATTGAATACGCTTACATAACTTATACTCTCAAAATAATAACCTTAGGGATTTAAGAAGTTGTCATATGAAAACATTTTGAGAGACCTTTGACCCATTGGACCAGTTTAATGATCCTCTAATCTTTATACATTGAGATTACCCATTGGATATGCAAGTACAAACAAACAAAAAGACTGTGTCTGACAGAAATAAGTGGGTGCTTAGAATTGCTTATTAAAAACTGTTAATAAATTTTTCTTTCTGTTTTGTTGCATAATTGAAGGTCAAAACATCAAGAAGTTGGTTAAGGATTGACTCTTCATCAGTAAGCAAAAACGACAGGTCATAATTTAAACCACAGTTACATGGGTAACCTACATTTATCTCAATAAATGACTCTCTTAAATACTTATCTTTAAACATATGTATTATGACCTGAAGTTGCAATAATCGGTTTATATACACATCTAAACACATTCTAAATTCTCTGCATAACATTACTTGTCCATCATCATCATCCTCATCAACTTTGCTATGAGGTTCTACATCTTTAGGTATACAAAATTCCTTTTCCGGAGAGAATGTCATTCTCATATGGATATGCCGCCTAAATAAGTCTATTATAGTCTTGTTTTCATAAAACATGCAAGTCTTTACATAGTGCTTTAACATGCAAAATAATATGTTATAAGTTTTTACACTCATGTTATAACAAATAGAATCATTTTTAACTGAAAAGGAAAGGGAAAAAATTATAGGGCAGACCATTTATCAATCTCGCTTGGCAAAGCCGCCTCAGCCCGAGCGAAGTCATTCCTTTTGAGAAAGTCAAATCTCGAGTCTTCCATACCAAAACTGCAATCAAAGGTTCAATAAACCCTTAGAATACTGCATAAACACCTTCCTAAATAGCCAATAACACAAACATCATCATGTTTTAAACTTTCTAACAACATGTTATATAAGCATGTCAAAGAACAATCTAACAATCAATTTTTTAAAAGGCTGCAACTTTATTATAACAGATACTAAACCAATGTGAATTTCAAAATTATTTGGCATTGGCTCCATATTTTTTACTATAATATCTCAAGTATGACTGTGTCTCAGCTGAATACAACATACCACAATTTTTATATTCAAGAGAAAACATAATCAATTCAACAAACTAAAGAACATTAAACACTTACTAAAATCGCTTAATCTCCGGAGGAATCTTCTGTCCGGGATCGTACCATCAGCATTTTGATTACCCTCATAAGCCTTTTGAGTCATTAATATAGACCCGTTGACACCGGGTTTTTTTTAAAGAAATAGAGAAAATGAGATGATAAAAAAAGTAATAACGTAAACATGTTCCATTAATATATAGAAACAATGAGATAATACATGAATTATATGACAATCAATTGAGTTTGTTTACTTAGAGAAAAAGTGTATGTACAAATCAATTACAAACTTAGCCCCAACAAAGTCAGATAATCAACTTAATTTCCTTTTTAGAATTCCACTATGAGAGGGTATTTGAATAAATACTAAGAATGCCATGATATCAGTTTAAGTCAAAAGAACATCATGAAACTAAAAATAAGCTTTTCAAAATCCTAAATTTCATGAACTAACAATATGAGTAAATCTTTGTTTTCCCTTCCAACACCACCCACAACATTATACATTCTTGTCTTGTATCCAAATCTCAACTTGAAAGTTAAAGAAGGCCAACATATTAAATGTCAAATAAATACTTAGTAAAATATTGTATTCATGATACAATGCAATGTAATTAACAAACTAAGTTCATTTTTTTTTTAACAAAACTGAGCTAAGAAAGGGGTGTTTGGGCAAGAATATTAGGTTGTTAATAACTTGGTGTATCTTGTAAAAGCTATAAGGAGTTAGACATGTTTTGAGTTTTTTGGGGGATAAATAAGCTAATAAGCATAATCTGTTTAATAGGAGCTTTTTGAAAACACATAAGCTTAGCCAAGCACCCATAAGAACAAATCACAAGGTAATAAATGCCTCAATGTTATACAAAAGATTTTTTTTTTCAATAAGTGTTGCAATGTAATGAATGTAAAAAATATGGAAAATATAACTTATTAGTAGAATCACAAATCTCACATATTACTTAATCCTAACTATCGGATAGACAACTTGACCTTTAACAACCTAATAAATTAAGCGGATAAAAAGTGGGAAAAGAGGCTAAATATGTGTTTTAATTGGCCCAATATAATTCTTTAACTATTAAATTGATACACTTTTAAAATTCATACATAAATAACTGCTAAACTTGAAGTGTTTGATAAACCTTCTCTTTGATCCATTACTCAACCCGACTCATTTGAATTATTCATGTCACTATGTTGGAGTATAACACCACTACTACGAAAGACACTTCTACTTTTAATCTATAGCACTCTCAACTCTCAAGTTCACAATATGAGGTTTCTTCTTGCAAAAACCCGAAACTCTTTCTTTGTGATTCACCAGGACCTTGGGAATGTGCTCAACTGCGCCAAGAGAAAAAAAAAAGTGTTACTTTAATAGCTCCATCATGAATATTATGTCTCACATTAAATCAGGAAAATAGTAACAACAATGCTCTATTAACTTTTTACGATATATAGATACTGTATAACATTAACCATTTAGTGCAACACAATTAGGGGTGTAAAAAATGCCGACCCGACCCAGGTTCAAAATACTTTCCTATTCGGGTTCGGGTCAACCCGACTAACCCGAATTAGATTTTTTTTTCTTCGTATTTTGATAATTTATCATATAAAGTTTGCCTATTCTTCATAGTGCAGCTATACCTGATATCATTGATGAGTTTTCGGTGATGCGTGCGCAAATCCTGCAACATATGTGAGCTGGGATGGGGTTCACATGACTGAGGCTGCGAATAAATGGGTGGCTAATAAAGTACTAAATGGGTCATTATCAGACCCACCGATCCCAGTAACATATGCTTGCTATAAGCAATTGTTATCTTCATAATCTTTGATTAATGTACTTCTGTTAAGAACTATTAGTTTACGGAGTTGATGCGAAGCAGCCTTTCCATAAGAATAGCTTGTTATCTTAAGAAGCTACTATTAATTATTGAGTAAAAATGGTTGACTTATGAAAGTCAGCTGTATAGAATGTTTATCAGTACTCTTTTATATAAGAGTAGGTGTTATGTCTTTGATCAAGAATATTTTGATTCTGATCCCTTTATTATTTTTTTTGGAGTTCGTCACAACATGATGTCTCAACGGAATATATAAACTTCATGACCTCATATATTCCAGTCATATATATAATTGTCAATTGAAGCCACACAGTTCACAAACAATGGAATCATTTGACAAACTTGCAGCAGCTTTTCTAATAGCTATGTTCATATGTGCTGTAAGGGGGGATAAGGAACGTTGTAGTTATTCAGGAATATACAACTTTGGGACTCGAATTCAGACACTGGCGGATATTCTGCAGCAATTGTGCCCATTAAGTCACCGTATGGTATGACATTCTTCAAGAAGCCTGCAGGAAGGCCTAGCGATGGTCGTCTTGTTCTCGACTTCCTTGGTATCACACACTTCTCGTCTATGATATACGTTTATGTTTAATGTGTGATGGGGACATGGGGTCAAGCTACTCCTACTCGATAATTACTTGAAAAATGTTTATTTCATAGATAAGATTAGACCATGATCCCACGCGAAATGTTTATTTCATGTGTTTAAAATAAAAAAATTGCAAACTAATAGATCCCATGATGAAAATACACATCCTAACAACATAACAGAGTTCTCCATATTTAGTGAACACCTTTTAGTTCTGCGAATATCTTGAACTATTCTATCTTTGATAGGTTTGACCCAAATAGTAAGAATAAGGTAACTCCATACCTCTGCTACATCACATGCAAGCTGCAGCACATCACTACGCTCAATGGGTAAATCATTACTTTATGATATAATAATAGAGTGCTTGAAGCATGATGTTTGAAATTATGTTGTGTTGCTGGTTTGTGTAACTAGTATTGTTTCATGATCAGACATTTGGATATAACTCATTCTTGCGGAATGCGAATTTTGGTATTATTTGGAATCCAAAATATTTGCTATCACAACTATGCACTTGTGGGAAAAAATGTGTTTTTCGCATAGTACACGAATGAGTTTTGATTCCAATTCCGTTATGCTGTACTCTAAGACTTTAAATTTTATTTTTGAAAAGTTTGAATCGAAATTGGTGAACCGTTTGGTCACAAAATATTTTGGTACAACAATTCATTTTGGAGAATTTGTTGTCACAATTGCGCATTCATGGGAAATGCGTTGTTCACGTGGTAAACATTAAATGGGTGAACCATTTGGTCACGTTATTTATTTTGATACAACATTTTCGTTTGGACTGGTATTTTGTCACAACCGCGATGTGATGGATTTTTTTTTTTTTTTTTTTTTTTTTTTTTTTTTTTTTTTTTTTTTGCATGGTAATAAATGAGTTTTGCATCTATTTATTTATTTATTTATTTATTTATTTATTTATTTATTTATTTATTTATTTTTTTGATGATTAGGTAACAATGAAACATTTTAAACTTGATTTTGGGAAAAAAAAATGTTGAGCTTAAACGGATGAATCAGATGATCGCCATTTGTGTTTTAGTACAACATTTTTTCCAAACGGCTTATATATATTTTTTGTGCGCTAATATTTGTGTTGATTGGATGTTGTTTGGTACAACATTTTTTGGTTGTTATAATACAAAATTATGTGATATTTTGTACAATGTTCAACACAAAAAATTTTGTTTCATTTGGTGCAAAATATTGTGGCAAAGTAATGCCTATTTAAATTTAGTTGGTGCGGTTTTGTGCAACTAATTATGTAACATGAGAAGAAACAAGTCACTCGATTTTGTATCGAATATTGAAAGTTTGGATGTTGCAAATATTCTATTGTGAATATTGTTGCGAATAATCAAACTACTTGTTATTCTAAAAAGATGAATAATCGTCAAGACTTGTTATAACTCATATGGATAATAATCAAACGGTTTGTCATATGTAAGAAATGACTACGTGTTAAATATAACCATGTAGGACATTGTGAAATGTTAAAGAAGAACACACATATAGATGACAACGAATTACGTTGGTTTATGTAACTAACTTGAACGGTGTGATTGTCATCCAATGTGAGCTATTGTCCATTCACTAAGTTGGACATATTTTGATTATGTAGAATGATTACACATTGTTTTTATGTGATTATAATCACATAATAAATTGTGATAATCATTTAATGATAAGAGATTAAATGTGATTATATATATAATCACAAGTGAATTGGAATAACATAAGTGTAGGACTTACACATATAACTTATGGGATCCTCCTAAAACATGTGTGGTTTAAGGTGGTGATTTTTCTAAAAGAAGAATGTTAGTAGATGAAGCTATGAGTAATCAGAATGATGCATCTTCTGTCATACGCTTGATTCCTTGGTCTATAGCATGCTAAATTTGGAATATGTTAATTATGATACGGAAAATAATTAACATAAGACATTCAAAAAGTGTGCATACATTAGTATGATACTTGTGAGGTGACAAATTACTAATGATCTTGGTGTCATATCCATGTGAGAAAAAATCTTATAAACAAGATTATTATATTGAAAGGGAGAACCTTTCTACAAAATTCTTGAGATAAATTCCATGTGGGGGATTCCGGCCTAGCTAGAGTTCAAAAGGACATCAACAAACATGAAGTTCTTGCCTATTTGGAATACTCAAGAATTACTTGGAGCATGATATACTTAAAGAGTTGAACGAAACTCGAATTTGTACAGACATATTATGTCGATACGACAACTACTCTCAGTTTGAGTTATCCCTATTGACAATGTGAAGTCATAGAATAACATTGTGGATCCGCTTGCGAAATGCTAAATGTGAGAGTTAGTTATAAAGTCATGAAGAGGAATGAGACTAAAGCCCTTGAAAAGTTTATATGAAGGAAAACCTAACCCAGCTGACTGGAGATCCCAAGATCTGGGTTCAATAGGACAACCTACTTGTATAAACTGAGGTCACTGTGGGGGAGTCATAAACTCCACATTTATTTAAGGGAGTTGGTAAACTTCCCAGTCCATTCCTATAACAGTGACAATATGAGGTTAAGCATATGGCTTTTAATGATTAATCGAGAATCACCTATGTGAGAGAGAAGTGGGGTCACTTTTAAGGAAATTGTGGGGGCGCAATTCTTAACAGCTCTCGCAGAACCAACTAATGTTCATGACCATAACGAACATAACTATGAGAACCAAAAAGTGTCAAGGATATATTTGTGTGAATATATATTGTCTTCTCCACAAACAACAGGCAGCTCAAAGACTTCGAGTTCTACTGGCTGCTAGGAGTCTAAGTATATTTCACAAGGGAAGGTTCAAAGGGTAACACCTACCTATCATTTGCAAATATCAACTGCAAAACTCTATTACATCATCGAGTCATTGAAATTTGTTTCCCGTTATCAATTTCATTCATGTGAGGGATTGTTGGAAAATTATGGCCAATAGAGTTTTGTAGTTGATATTTGTCTCTATAATTTTATGTTTTCATGTTATGTATTATTTGTCTCTTGATGAGGTGAAAAATGATCCGTTTTTAGGGGGTCATTTAAGCCGAAATTTGAATTTATTTGATCAAATATTGCCCTAAATCGTTCCTTTTGTGATTCTAGGTACTTTTGGAGTGAATTCTGGAAAAGGAGGCATTTTGGATGTTTTTGGAGCATAAAAGTGAAGAAAACGGCAAAGTCTTAATTTTCCTTGCTGGGAACAGTACCTGACGGCGTCAAGAGCATTTTTATGACGGCGTCAAGAGCAAAAGTGGTGACGGTCCAGTAGAAATGTGACGGTGTCAAAGCATGGCCGTCAAGAGTAAAAGTGGTGACGGCTATAACACCCCGTAAAATTTTCCTACGATTAACACGTTACCATAACATAGATTAACCATTTTTACGGAGAACAATTTTTTTTTATTATGCATGACTTATTATGTGAATCACTACGACATTGTGATTTATCTTTTGCTTAGAAACATTGCATGCACATAACCTAGATAGTCTAAATTATCGCGAATATATATATTTTAAACGTTTATATTTTTATAATATACGTTTCGTATATTTAAGGTATAATATTTATATATTCCCGGAGCCTACAAAAATTCCCGAGATCACTCATTAATATTATTTGATCGTAACCCGACTCTCAAAACACACCAGGTGGGCCCCGTTGACCCATTGAGCACTTAAACACAAACAGCAAACCAAACGGACCCCTGACCTCTTTTCTTTCTTTTGTTTGGGCCTGAACACCAGCAAGCCCACCAGACCTAAAGCCCAGCGAGGGGTGTTTGGATTAGTTTTATTTCTTTTGTTTTCTCTTCTTTCCTGTCGCGACCAAGCTCCAAACCACCCCATTTTCTTGAAATTTCGACAAGCGACACCCCAATATTTTTACCCATCCCGCTTCACCTTGTTACTGAGAATCAAGAATGACAAATATCGTTATCTACCTCACTTGTTCACTACCTCAAATCTGTCCAAAGAAAACTGCCCCAAATCGTATGAACAAGATAAACCAAAACGTGTCCAAAGCTTTCTTAGCACCTCCCATACTCACCAATGCTCACAAACCAACTATGTAACTCATGTCAGCTGCCAGGATTGTCAGGGAATGTCAGAAACTAAACATGACATTTTCTATTGTTGTTTAACTCGATTGGGCAATCATGGTGGCAACATGCAATCTATTCGAGCAAACATTCCTCATGTGAACATGGCAGTATTTACACACAATGAACTCACTATATAAACCTCCCATACAAGCTCAGTTGAAAACACACTTGCAAACATACCACAAATCTATTTTACGTAAAGATTACAAGTTAATTTGGGACGAACCTTTTGCCCATCGTACAAAGTGTACAAGTGATCCAATGGAACCAACCTTGCTTATCTCGAACCACTGCTGGGGAGTGAACCATAGTACCTCGAACCTTTGTACAAATTCAAACCGAGCATTACGAAAACTCCACCCCAAGTGGTGAGGTGAGACATAGAGAACCCTTCTTATTTTATTTTCATTTCGTACATTTTCTTTTCTCATTTATTTCGAACTATATAAACACGACGCCCACATATTATTCGACTTACATATAGTTTGACACGTTAACTATATAGAATAACCAAGATTCGACCTTAAAACTAACATCTACTTAATTGTTTTTACACGATTATATGTCACATGACCCTTTCGTATAAATGGAAAACACTTAGAATATTTCTAAGTGTTGGAAAACAGTTTCAATATTGATTTTCGTACAAACACTTTGCCTCGTTATTTCTTAATATACGAACGTAACATATTATTATTTTTGGGGACACTAATTATTTGGTACACTAATAAACAAAATATAAGAAGTTTCGAATCTAAAAACATTGTGTTCTTATTGAAATCGACATGTTTTGTGACCTCTTGGACAACTCGAATAAAATCTCAACACTTAGAATTTTTCTAAGTGTTGAGCAGTTTCAACATATGAAGTTTGCTCGATCACTTTGGTCTCGTAAATGAATAATTTAACACATGATATGTTCTTTTTAAAACTCGACCTCATTAACAGCTTATTAGACAATCACAAGACACATTTTATTCGACCTAATAAGTTTGCTTAGACCTTGTACTCGACCTATTTTGTAGCGACAAAAACTCAGTTTTTATAAAACAATATAAATCAAAACGTGGGCTTATCTCAAGCCCACTAAGCCAACGTGATACACTGGGACTGGGAGCCCAACTCCAGTGTTTTTGGCATCCAAAAATAAGCCCAAGTCAGGGCCCAAACCTTTCGTAAGCCCATTGGATCACAAAACGTTAACGGGCCTTTAAACAGACTCGTTAAAGCCCAATTTAGAAAATAAGTGAAAAATAAGCTAATAAGCTGTTGTAATAAACTTATTTGAATGTCCTGAGCTTATTTAAGAAGTCAAAATGTTGAACTTTTAATTTGGTGAAATTTGGACTAACTTTGCAAAATTTCTTAAACCGAGGGACTAAAATTGTCAAAATGGTAAACTATGGGTAGAAACTGTCAAAACAGAAAACTTTGAGTTCTAAACTGTTAAAAATGATATTTGGAGTTGAAAAATGTAAATATTGATGCTTTTGGACCTAAAAAGTAAATTATATATATTTTAGACTAACGGTGTAAAATATATATCGTTAGGGTTAAAAATGTAAATTTTGGAAACTTAAAGAAATTTTCAGTAAATATTATTTTATAAAAATAATATTAACCTTTTACATATATAAACATATAATTGAACTAAGACTTATATAAACATAAACTTATATATATATATATATACGATATATATTCGTAATTATAATTAAACGATATAACGATACATTATTTATTTCTTGTAAAACGATACGTTTATTTTATTTCCGTTATAAAAACTAACTTTATATCAATCATCAATCATTTTTACTTACAAGTTATATGTATATATAACTTTGTTTTTGAACTTTAAACATTTAAACGAACACGAGTTTTAATAACAAACTGAATGACTAATATTCGCGATAAAAACCAGATTTAGACTATCAACTGAAACTTGCATTATCTTTTAGGTTGTGTTGTGTGAAGCCGTTTCCTTGCTTTGTTGAGACTACGATACCACTGTACTACTAAGGTGAGTCATAGCCCCTACTCTTACTTGTTTTACAATGATTTATAAACATTTTCGGGGGAGATACATGCTTAACTATTGTTTTATACTCTTACAAGTACTCTTTAACTATTTTCCCGTGAGGGAAATACATGTTTAAAACTCGATCACAAGTCTTTTATACCGGGTATTGAAATACCGTCAGGCCAATGTTATTTGCTTAAGTTACTATTGCCAAAAGTCCCTCGATCATGAACCTTAATCACTTGAAGGGTGAACGTAAATAAATGTGGATAGTACTATTAGTGATTGACAATCCTCGTTTGGTTGTTAGAGAAAACATCAGGCGCACTTTATTGTTCTTATTATAGGTTATTGGCAAATACCTATCTTGAGGGCCTACTACTTACCGTCATAACTTGAGATTATGATTGGCTGTTAATCGTTGAGTATCATGAGCTTAAGGCAATAACAGGAACATTGAATTAAACTTATTGATTATATGGGATTACAATACATTCTTAACTTGTGATTCGAAACTCGTGATAAATGGATTTATAAACAAACTACTATTTTGGTGTTGGCCCGGTGAAGGGCAAATCAACGGATTGATTTGTGTTGATAAGGAAATCACTCTTTTCTAATTAACGATTTAAACTATAAACTCTATGAACTCACCAACCTTTGTGTTGACACTTTTTAGCATGTGTTTATCTCAGGTTACTATACAAGAAGGAACTTGAAGGCACGGAGTGGGCTTGTAACCCGGCATGGGCTTAAATAAACATTTTGACATATTTTAAATAAACTTGTTGTTTAAATAATGAAACATCCTGATGTCTCGAATATTTGGTATTTTGAATGAATTAAACTTTAAAGCGTCACTTTTGTGTCGTTTTCTATGATTGTGACAAAGATCCTCGAAGTAACACCCAAAAAGTCTTCCATTGACATCTTAAGTCTTCCGCTGACGTGACGATTTTGGGGGTGTTACAACGGCCCAGAACAACATTACACATGACGGCGTCAGATCTAGATCTAGGCAATCCGATTTTATTATGGGCGGCGGGTTGACGGAGTCAGAATTTTCTTCTTGACGCCGTCACCTTAGAAAATCTATATATAGTTTTGTAATTTTCATTCATTAGAGAGAGGACAATTTTAGGGACGACTTGAATAAACCCTAGCACGATTTTAACAGTATTTTCAAGGGATTTCACCCCTTGAAACCTTCCATGTTCAATTAAGATAAGTATCCTTTCAATTCATTCAATATGTCTATGTGTTGTTTGAATATATCTTACGCTTGTCATGATTTTAACATGCTAGGCTAGATCTCTTGTGTGTTTGCTTAAATGTAGTGAAACCTACATGTTGATTATTGGTTGATTGCTTGTTTATAGTTGTAATGGATGAATGATTTCGATGTTAGGCTTAAGAAAACTGGCAGACTTCCATAGTGTAACTTGCTTGAACGTCTTAAGAAACATGAACCAATGCGTACTAAGGTTTTTATGGTTGTATTTAATGCATGAGCGAATTCTAGTGATCCCATGTTAGGAGCTTCTTGCAGGCTCGACATAGGAGTGAAGTAGGAGCTTATAGAGATTGGGAAGTACGTACGCCACCCCACGATTGGTATTAAGGAATATAACCCGTCATCCACGCAACTGTAACAAACTATCAACCTGTAAAAGATATCTAGGGAGTAATGAAATCTAAGTAAACACAATTTTCCCATTTATTGTTCACACCACATTAGTAATTAGCTTTATTTACATTTTTGTTATTTTATTTTGATTGCATCTTTAGTTATTTGGTTAGTTGACTAGCAACTAATTTCGCCCACTCCTCCAAAACCCGAGATTTTTACTTGCTTTTCATAAAATATAAAAATACAAAAAGAATCATCCCTCACCTCTAGACCTAGTTTTTAGGCTTTCTAATCCTAGCGACACTATTCCTGAGTTGAACGATCAATCCCCTAGTACTTGTCACTATACTATACTACAACGATCAGGTACACTGCCTGGTGGGGGTTGTAAGCTTCTCGAGATCCCTCGAGAGGTAAAGCCTGGTGCAATTCTCACGCATCAAGTTTTTGGCGCCGCAGCCTGGGGAATAGTTATTGTCTAGGTTAGAATTTCTTTTTATTAGGTCTACTTGTTAGATTCCTTTATAGTAAGATTTTTTTATTTTAATTTTATAGGTTTTCTTTAGTCTATCTTTTTCTTTGTGCCTTTGTTAGTAAATTAAGTTCATTGACTATTCCGTTCACCATTATGGAGAACGCGAATCCACCAAGTCCGACACTAGAGTTTTACCAGAAAAAATATAATTACACCAGTTTGGATATACCAAGATGGAGGGATGAAATGAGGAGGACAAAATCTTATATTGATTTTATTGAGTACCTTGAGAAAGAGGCCAAGTGCATAAGACTTTTAAAGAATTCACCTTAGGAGCTCCATCAACCTCTCAAAATGCCTCACGCTTAGTGAAACCTATGCACCATATAAGCCTTCACCTAGGATAGTTTCGTATGAGCCACCTAGCTGCATGTTATGGTTAGGCACTACCATAATACAGGATGAACACATAGATGACCTTGATGTGATGGAGGATGTAGCCGAACATGATCACATTGATAAAAAAGACCTAGGTTTTATGATCGATGATGATGAATCTCAAGAAACACATGATGAATCTTTTGGGCAATTTGTATATAGCAGTCAGAATATTGAGGATGATCCTTATGATTCGGATATAGAAGTTGAGATGCCTAGAGAAGCACTTGAGATACTTGGGAAAATGTTAGGGTTAGATTATAATAAAACACATGTTGAGGATATAGGTGATCTTGACACAAGGAATGATGAAGTAAATAACATGAGCCCACAAAGTACCCCACAAGTCCTACCATCATTTGAGGCACACACACCACCCATGACTTACCCGGAAGAAGTAGAAGGGACTATAGGAACCCCAATATAGGTAGAACCCTTGGACCAAGCACAACTTGAGAACATAGGTTTTAACACTTGTAGTGATGACCTTTCTTCTAGTTATAAGGAAGTTCCTAGTTTTGATGAACCGGAGCCTCAACCAAAACCATTACCTAATCTTCCATCGTTAGATGTGAATTTAGGAATTGAAATAGGTTCCGATCCACCCATCAAACCATATAGTCCAAGTAGTCTTAGGATAAAGGTAGTGGACTCTAAGCCTTGTAGAGAGGAAGCCAATAAAGGAGTGGAAAATGACCTTACATGCTTACATCACCCATTCATGATTGATCACAAAAAACATTATGGGTTTAAACCGGGTTTATTAGGTCAAGATGGATCCCCAACTAGTAGTCTCTTGAAGTTGATAGAAAATGATCCCTTTCTAGGAGAAAATCTTAATCCACCCATTACCCCGATTGAATTAGGTAAGGTTATAATGATATGAGCACAGCCCTTAGAGCATATAATTCATCCACCACACGTTCCTCATGAGGCATATTTCCACCCTAAGGGCGTGTATCGCTACTTCCACCCACACTTAATCCTAAGTGTAGGGAAAACCTCCCCTATTTTCGTTAAATAATGGTAGAGTCAGGCTCGTGACTCGAACAAAAACAAGCGCTTCTTGGGAGGCAACCCAAGCCCGTTTTATTTGTTTTACTTGTTTGATTGTTTGTTTTATTTTATTTGTTTCCGTATGCATGCTTTATTTTTATTGTTGGTAGATCATGTTTCAAAAATAAAATGGTGAAAATACTTTATTTTGTCGTTTGACTTAGTCTTAACTTCATCCGAAGGTATTTCACAAAAGATAAATGTAAGGGAAAACCCCAAATATGTTTTCAAGAAACAAAATTGATCATGATTCTCCATAATATTAAATGGACATGCATATTCGTATTTGTTAGAGTCAAATACTTGTATCGAGTCATAATGTTGTTTTGCAGGATTTTCCAGGAAGTAGGACATAAGTTTTTCCAAAAATTTTCCGGAAACTTAACGTAAGGACTTCTGCAGATTACTTCTGACGGCATCAGGAAATAACTCCTGACGGCGTCATGTGTAAAATTCTGGAAATTTTGCTAGTTTTGTTTTTCTAACGGTGTCTTAAAGTTTTTGTTAAATCATTAGTTTTATAAACTTCAGGAAATCTGTAAACATTCATTCCACAAGCATTATATCTTACTTTACTTTCTAGGATTTGTTAGTATATATAGATTGCCGCCGATTTTACGCGAGGTTGCCTTGTTTGTTTTCTCAGGTTTAACAGGTTATATATGACAAGAAGATGATTTATATTCTGGAAGGGAAGCTTTGATTGTTCATTTTCTTGGAGGAAGATCTAACCTTGTTACCGCACTATCCACACCAAACGAATCAGGGGAGTATTTGATTTCATTCTTTTACTTGTTTACTTTTACATCCTTTAATTGAACATTGGGGACAATGTTCATCCTAAGTGTAAGGGGAGGGTAAATGATGATATCTTATAGGATACAATTGCACTTGAGTTTGTTTGTTTGATGGTAGGTGTGTAATAAAACTAAGAGAAATACTTGTTAGTGTAATTTTAGCGCCAAATTTAAATTTTTTTACAACATTTAGGAGTGAAACTTTAGCCTTAGCAAGCGTCTCATGGATAAGAGTTGTATGACTAGCAGAAAACCGTACTATTCAGAAAAATTTTCCACCCAAATATGTGAGGTTCGCCTTTAGATTTGATAGGAAAAGCATTTACTATTAGTGCTTATGAGTGTACCGGTAGCATTTAGATTCTAGAACTTGCATTAGTGATGCATCCCGAGACCGCTAGTGGGACTACATTAGTGTAGTAGGATTTACTACATGATAAGAGGCATTAGGATCACCCTTGTGTTAAACCCGTATCATAATTACTTGACCATTTAAGTCATATTACTTGGCTAGCTAAGTCAACTAATTTTTCCCACACCTTAGCGTTGTACTCATTTTTAGTACACGAAACCCCTAGTACACCCCTCCGAGACTATCTTTTCATTTTTAACTTTAAGCATCTTACTTAAAGGAAGATTTGTTACACCCCACTTAAATGTACAACCAAATCGCCTTAGCCTTCCGTGTATGCACTCATCTTTAGTGCATTATTGCTATTTGTTTAAACCCTTATTTAATTATCTAATTGATTACATGGTTGCTAAGTCGAGTCATATCCTTGTATATATTGTTTTGGGACGATTGGGACTCATAGGTAAAGTACTATTGTTATGGAGTAATGGGGAAGAACATCATATATTACCCCCATATGTGCTTTAATATTAAAAAGTACTCCAAGTGTTTTGATTATCTTGATTCGAGTCACTAGATTTGTTTACTGTAAAGTATGTAAAAATTCAAGTGTAAGGGGAATGTTCATTCCCTATGATGTATTATTTTGGATGGTAGGGTAAAAGTGTATGCAAATAAAATAAAATAAAATAAAAATAAATCGTAAAAAGTATGAAAAAGAAAAAAAATTAGAAAAGGAAAAGAGAAAAAACATACAGACTACCATCCCGTTTCATTCTATATTTATCTTATGTTTTTGTTATTTTTGATTTATTAGCTTAAGTCGAGTCTAGTCTTGGCTTAGCAACGCCATATTGTACATGTAATTAACCAAGATGATTAACTCGCCACCAGTAAAGATTGCCTTTATCCAACTAAACCGTGTATTCCATATCCCTACACCTAACGTTATAACCCTTTTAAAAGACCTCTTTGATAGTTTATCCTAGGTGCTTACGCCATGTGGTGGAGGTTTGATCCTTTCCCAAGCATATGGTAATCTATTTTGCTATGACAGGTAGTGAGAGATATTTTCCATTTCCATATTGTGATATATACTTTAATACACCCGAGAGATGTGAGTATCTAAACACTATTTGTGAGGTGCTAGTGTATGACCTCCGTGCTTGTCTTTGGTCTTTAGTGGAACGATTATTTATTGTAATTACTTTTATATTAGTGTTAAATGACCCCTAACTTGTATTTTGATTAGCATAAAAGCGCATTTGGTTGAGGACAAGCAAATCTCAAGTGTAAGGGTATATGATGAGGCGAAAAATGATCCGTTTTTAGGGGGTCATTTAAGCCGGAATTTGAATTTATTTGATCAAATATTGCCCTAAATCGTTCCTTTTGTGATTTTAGGTACTTTTAGAGTGAATTCTGGAAAATGAAGCATTTTGGACGTTTTTGGAGCATAAAAGTGAAGAAAACGGCAAAAGTCTTAATTTTCCTTGCTAGGAACAGTACCTGACGGCGTCAAAAGCATTTTCATGACGGCGTCAAGAGCAAAAGTGGTGACGGTCCAGTAGAAATGTGACGGCGTCAAAGCATGGCCGTCAAGAGTAAAAGTGGTGACGGCGGCCCAGAACAACATTACACATGACGGCGTCAGATCTGGATCTAGGCAATCCAATTTTATTATGGGCGGCGGGTTGACGGCGTCAGAATTTTCTTCTTGACGTCGTCACCTTAGAAAATCTATATATAGTTTTGTAATTTTCATTCATTAGAGAGAGGACAATTTCAGGGACGACTTGAATAAACCCTAGCATGATTTTAACAGTATTTTCAAGGGTTTTCACCCCTTGAAACCTTTCATGTTCAATTAAGATAAGTATCCTTTCAATTCATTCAATATGTCTATGTGTTGTTTGAATATATTTTACGCTTGTTTTGATTTTAACATGCCAGGCTAGATCTCTTGTGTGTTTGCTTAGATGTAGTGAAACCTAGATGTTGATTATTGGTTGATTACTTGTTTATATTTGTAATGGATGAATGATTTCGATGTTAGGCTTAAGAAAACTGGCAAACTTCCATAGTGTAACTTGCTTGAACGTCTTAAGAAACATGAACCAATGCGTACTAAGGTTTTTTATGGTTGTATTTAATGCATGAGCGAATTCTAGTGATCCCATGTTAGGAGCTTCTTGCAGGCTCGACATAGGAGTGAAGTAGGAGCTTATAGAGATGGGGAAGTACGTACGCCACCCCACGATTGGTATTAAGGAATATAATCCGTCATCCACGCAACTGTAACAAACTATCAACCTGTAAAAGATATCTAGGGAGTAATGAAATCTAAGTAAACACAATTTTCCCATTTATTGTTCACACCACATTAGTAATTAGCTTTATTTACATTTTTGTTATTTTATTTTGATTGCATCTTTAGTTATTGGGTTAGTTGACTAGCAACTAATTTCGCCCACTCCTCCAAAATCCGAGATTTTTACTTGCTTTTCATAAAATATAAAAATACAAAAAGAATCATCCCTCACCTCTAGACCTAGTTTTTAGGCTTTCTAATCCTAGCGACAGTATTCCTGAGTTGAACGATCAATCCCCGGTACTTGTCACTATACTATACTACAACGATCAGGTACACTGCTTGGTGGGGGTTGTAAGCTACTCGAGATCCCTCGAGAGGTAAAGCCTGGTGCAATTCCCACGCATCATCTCTAGTAGCAATACACATAATATATACAACATAGACACACTTGTGGAAGTTCACTGTTGTGAGGTATATTTATGTATAAGTGAGATTTATTTGTTTATTTATTTATTTTTATTTGATCATGAAAACTATTTCAATTATCAAATAGAAAATTTATGTCATGTTGTACCCATGGCTTAACCGAATGAGGCACAAAATCATCATACAAGTCATCTATACTATCATACAACGCCCTTCTATCTAATTCATGAGCAACTCTATTCACCTCACGTCGTACAAAAGATCAAGTACAAGAATCAAATGAGACACATAATCGACGTATGTGGAGAAATAGAGCTCTAATGTGAACTACTTTGTCGTATTTGAATGCTTCCACAAGTATACTTAAATCATTTTCCAAAACAACTTTTTTAAAGCCCTTAACTAAAACCATAAGTGATCTTTAGGTGATGATGTTGGTTGTATTATTACACATTGTTATTGAATATGGAGTAAAAATGCGTTGTGACGTTGAATTGACAGTAATTATGCTGGTCACCATGACAACCTACGTATTTTGTTTTTTTAGGTCACAAGATATCAACGAACTTTTTTCAAAGTCATGTATTGATACGGGTGAACTATAAAAAAATATCATTACATGTAATCAACTTTCATAAAGTACCTCAGGAATCGGCGGAAGATACATGCTAATTTTTATGGTATGACAATACATTAAAAATATGCATAGAACACTATATAAAAAAACATTATTAAAGTCTTCTACGATATCTTACTACTAATTCTCTTAGATACAGTAATATTATATATATTTTTATGCTAAATATGTGCAGGAAGTAATAGTACACCTAGGGGTGGAAACGAGCCGAGCCGAGTCCGAGCTTGCCAAAGCTTGAGCTCGGCTCGTTTAAGTTTTAAAAAGCTCGAGCTCGGCTCTTTCGAGCCTTAAGTTTTAAGCTCGAGTTCGGCTCGTCATACAATTTTGGCAATGAAAAGTTAAAGCTTGACTCGAGCTCGGCTCGTAATATATCTTTATTGAGCTCGTTAATAAACTCGAGCTAAGCTCATATATATATTTAATATTTAAAATATCATAGTGTCGTATAGACTCTTTTAGGCTCGTAAGCCAAAACGAGCTTTATCTCGAGCTTGATTAATAAATGAGCTATAACTTAGGCTCGACTCAAGCTTTTTAACACCCACTCTATTTCAAAATTGAGGGAAATGGATTGGTACGTACCTTGAGTGGGGTTCGCTGCCCGCCCTACCAAAAAGAAAGAATCTAAGCAAGCGCGTACAACACATATGACTTCACCACCTTCTAGTGGGACCACGCGGTTTCACCAGTACAGTGGACCCAACCGAACCATATTTCGTCCACATCCTCACCTCATGAGTCATCACCTCCATTTTCAGTAACTGAATTCTGGCAGCAGTGGCCTCGTCTTCCGTCACTCACACCCGTACACCCGTGCTCGCACACATGTGAGCATCTCTCATCAGACTAAAAAAAGTTTATATATACCTTTTAGATTTTTTTTTAAACTCACAGTTGGTGGTACCAAGAGTTATTATGTCGCAGCCGGACCAACCGTCGTCTTCTTCTTCGCCGTCTGACGCCGGCCGCCGCCGTAAACGTCCTTCTTTTAGAAAGTAAGTCGGTTCAGTTACATGAGTTACGTGTTTTTATATTATCTATATATTTTTGTGTCACTAGAACGGTACCCGCGCATCGGGTAACTGTGACTATATTTTGCGTTATCCAGTTATTCGGTTACACATTTAGTTGGTAAAGATGGTTGAGCAAAATAATTTTAGTTTGAACAACCAACCTGCTTCCTAACAAACTTCCTAACCAACTTACTTCCTAACAAACTTGATTCCTAACCAATTAATTTTGAAATCATTCTATAATAAGCAAAGTAGAAGTCTGAATTTAAGCATTTCTAATTATAGAATAGTCCAAAACACAGTATATAGTAGTATAGATATTTTATGTGTTATTTTGAGCTGAATTATGAGTTTAACAAATTTTACTTGTTAATTTGTTTCGTGATATTAGTTCGTGGTTTACGATATGTTTGGCAATTGGCACACGAGATTATTGAGAGAGCATGCTCATTTTAAAAAAAAATAAGCTACTTCGTTTGGCAAACAAAACTTATGAGAGATTATAAAAGAATAATCTTCCATAATCTCTAAAAATCAATTGCTACTTTATGAGCTTATAAAAATAATCTCTTTTTATAATCTTCGTCTACATCTGCAACTTCATCTCCAATTTCCAGCAACAGTTACTTTTGCTAAACATACCATCTGATTGCATTAGGTTGATTTATTTGAATATAATTCAGGTGTAACTAGTGTAGTTTGCTAATTTGTGTGGCGTTAACTCTAGCACTAGGTTCGTATTAATTTAGGTTGATTGATTTTAGCAGAATTTAGGTGTCCGTGTAACTAGTCTAGCTTGTTAATATGTATGGTGTTGCTGCATTAGTGTCGCTTGAGTTAGCACTAGGTTAAATTTTTTAGTGTAAGTTTTGTCACTAGTGATCGATTTCAGCAGAAGTTAGCAGTTACTACTGTTTTTTTTTGTTTCAATAACTACTTTTGTATCGTTTTAGTGTGTGATGGACTAACTTTAATATTTTTCATCTGGTGGCACTAGGTTGACATATTTGAGCAGAATTTAGAAGTAACTAGTGTTGCATGTTAATTATAATCTTCTTAGTGTTCGATGAACTAATTTTCTAAGCTACTTTTAATGTATTACGAGGAAAATTATAATCTTCTTGTTTGTTAAGTTGCGTCGTGTTAGTGTTCTTACTTTTGTGTTTCTGGCGTACAGTGTGGTGCTTGAGGTGATGAATTTCAGAAAATTCAGCAAGTATGTGGAGCCGATTTTGGAGCCCTTAGTCCGGAAAGTTGTACGTGAAAATTTCTTTATCTATCGTTATATTTTTCGTATATTTAACTGTTTAAGTGGATGGTGCTAGTTTGTTAGATGGTCTAAAACACGGCATTAGTGGTTACTGTTCTATTGGATATTTAGGATGAATATATGTAAACTGTCAATGATGTGGCCAGTTACTTAAAAGAATGGTAACTGAAACAAGAATGAAAATGGGAATAGTAATCGGTTTTCGTATTAGTTGGTTAGTTGATAATGTTTTTGGACTTTTGGTTGATACAATGGAGACATAAGAAGTTGAGATACGGAGACAGAAAAGGAAGGAGTTAGTAATGACTTTCATTTCCCCGAATCTTACAGGAATATATTATGTATGGTTACCTGTAAATAATCTGACATTTATTTAGATTTTGAACCAATCTCTATCATATCTGTCTATTACCATTTCCATTCCGAACCTTCCGAAAGCCCCAAACACGCACCCCATAATTGGAAAATGTTAATAAAAGTGTTCTACCTTGACTTGTATGGTTTGAAGATCAAATTTGGACTTGTATATTGAAGAAATGGTACAATCAGTTTGCTGGTCTAGAGTTATACGACATTTGACAACTGTAAAAAACATTGGTAATTGTGTATTTGTTTTTGTAAACTCAAAGGTTATAGTTTTTTTTTAAATACATGGATAAATTCCCTTTCTACATTGTATTCTGTTACCTTTGCTGACTTAAACTCAATCTTTTTAATCATGTATTATCCTCTTATTAATAGTATTATTGATGGTATCGAGTCTGTAGGTGAAAGAGGAAGTCCAATCAGCTATGGAAAAACATTTAGCTTCCTTGAACTGGTAAGGTGTATGACTCTGCCTAATGGACATATTATTATATTCCTCATATGATTAGTAACCATAGCTAAGGCAAATATATCCTCTTCACATAGGGACTATACAAACGACAAAGATATTTCTATGCCAAGAAGGCTGCAATTACAATTCCTAAGTAATCTCTCTCTCCCAGTTTTTACGGGGACCCGTATTGAAGGTGGAGACTGTAATACATTAAAAGTAGCTTTAATTGATGCTTGTACTGGAAAAACAGTTTCAACTGGACCTGAATCGTCAGCCACAGTGGAAATCGTGGTTCTTGAAGGAGACTTTGATAGCAATGAAGGAAACGATTGGAGTCTTGATGAGTTTAATAATAATATCGTTAGAGAGAGACAAGGGAAGAAATCTATTCTTACTGGGAATCCACTATTGAATCTCAGAGAAGGTATTGGACTTGTGGGTGATCTTTCCTTTAGAGATAATTCCAGCTGGACGAGGAGCCGCAAGTTCAGGCTGGGAGCACGGATTATAGATAGTTGTAATGGAGACAGAGTGAGAGAAGCAAAGTCAGAATCATTCGTCGTCAGGGATCATCGTGGTGAATGTGAGTATCTGCTATGTTTAGTTATATATTATGGGTATGAGATCTAGGTTGTTTTTAGTCCTTTCCTGCATTTCTACAGATGCATCATGTATCTGCACAAAAATTTATAGAAATTTTGATTCCTATCTGCAAACTTTACCTGGTAGGTAGTGCTTGGTATATAGCTACTTACGGTTTCATATATATCTAAACATGGTATAATTTGGTATATATGTCTTTTTCTTTGAATGGCAATTATCGTAAATTTATCTTATTCGGACATAACGTAATATTTAGTGACCTCCTTTTGTCTGTTAATAGAATTCAATACAAGTATTTCCCTTTTGATTTCAGTATACAAGAAGCATCACCCGCCGTATCTGTCTGATGAGGTATGGAGACTAGAGAAAATTGGAAAAGAGGGAGCTTTCCACAAGCGGTTGAATAAGGAAAAGATCAAGACAGTGAAAGATTTTTTGGTCCTTTCCTACCTGGACCCGACAAGGCTTCGAAATGTAAGATGTTGCTGCACTTTTGTTGTATTTTACTGGTCTGTAATCAGTGTATTTTCTATGTTGAATATCAAATGTGCGTGCACATCTTATATGTGCATCGCTTGGGATTTCTTGTTCCTTAATGTAAAACTAAGTGATGCCTGTTTCTTAAGGAAAAAAGGATAAGGTGGGTAAACCCGAATACCTGTTCCGAGTTATATTGTATATCCGTTTTGACTTGTTAAGAATCTTGCCCATGTTGGCACCTAAATTGGAACTGTTTGTTTATAATCCGTCTTTATTGTTTATTGAGCACTGCAGATCCTTGGGTCGGGTATGTCTACTAAAATGTGGGATGTGACTGTGGATCATGCCAAGAGATGTGTGGTTGATGATAAGAAGTTCTATTTGTACTGTCCTCCATCTATCAACAGAGATGGCGTTGTGTTTAATGTTGTGGGACAAGTCCTTGGACTTCTGTCAAACCGCAAGTACATTGTTGCTGAGAACCTCTCTGAAACTCAATGGGTAAGTTTTTCTATTACGCAAAAATTTGTTTCATGTGTTTTATGCACCTCTCTTCCTAGCTATATGCAATGGAAAATAATAGACAACACTCAAAAAATTAGTTATTATTGGTAATTTCTAAAGAGTCATTTCCTCTTATTCACTTGCCTTTTTTCTCTTTAATATAATTTAGAGGTCAAACTTGACCTATTTTCACTTATAAATGGGCTGATTCACAAAAAAAAAAAAAAAAAGTTGCTAGAAAAGAAGCAGTTCAAATGGATTGAAAGTTGCCCAAAGTGTAATCCTAATGCAAAAGATCTCTTGACCTATTTTTATCGATAAGGGTTGGGTTATTTTTTAAATAGCACATTTTTTAAGCATATCTAACACGAGCTATGTAAAAAAAAAACTACAATCTTGGACTAAAAGGATTCTGGGTGACCCTGAGGCCTGAACCACCTGCCCCGACCTTTTTGCCACATCTGGTATAGTCACTAACGTCTACACCAAAATTGCGCATTCAGGCTGAAGCGCATAAGTTGGTGATATCTGCTTTTCAACATCAGGAAGAAATCGTTTCTTATGATGATGAATATTCTCTAAGGACAGGCACCTGCTCTATCTCTGAAGATATCTACCCCTTAAATACTCGAATGGTAACAACAGATCCCGAAAGCAGCAAACTAACAGAAATCCATAAGAAAGGCCGATTTGATTACCCACAAATGAGTGCATTATCTCCAGACGTTATGCCATCAATCTATTCAGCAGGAGGCATCAATAACATGGATGAATATGGATTAAACAGCATGGACTTTGATCAACCATTAAATTTACATTCTCAAGTATCAAACTCCTTAATGTGTGACCCCGAGCAATTAAAGACTCACAATGTTGATGAGGATATGGGGTACTTTGCCACATCTTCACAGGTAGATTTACAATGTGCAGTTGATGGGTTTTTGTTTCCCCATTCTACCATTGGTAAAGCTCAGAGAAGATGGAAGATTGTGTCGAGCGTCTTGAAATGGTTCTCTCTTATGTTAGAGGTACGTGGGAGAGATTATCAAGTACACAGCCCCGGGATGAAATAGCGGTTTGTGTAATTGCTGCCCGATTTTAAATATTGTGTGCAGTTTTAGGTAAAATGGTTAAGACGTTTGGTAAAAGTGTATAAAACAGGTTGTTTTTGTAATTTGGGAAGAGTTGCAGGGGACTATGTGATTCCCTCGTGTATATGGCGCAACTAAAAGGCAATAAAGTCTGTATTGAACAAGTCATGATTACCAGAACTTGGGTCTGATTGATTTGAGGTTGTGCGTGGTCAAGATGCTGTCATGATTACCAAACTTGACCTCCATGTGGTTTCTAAATTTTTGGGTGCTGATTAGCAGGTCTTTGTTTCAGGCACCGAATTTGACTTAGGTGGCTTGGTCTGTTGAGCATTTGCTGGATTTCTAGCACCACCACATCATACCATTCGATTAAATAAATGTCTGAAAAGCTTCCATAAATTAATATGAATTGCTTGTTAGTTTTAAGTTCGCATAAACTCTAATGCAAGAAGCTCAAAAGCATCTGACCAAATCTTTTCAGTAAGAAAAACAGCTTTCGTTTATTCACAAATTACAACACGAATTCCTTTTATTGTTGTAATGTTACATATTCTGATCAGGTGTCATAAGGGTAAACATATGAAAACTGCTGGAGCATCTGTAACGCTCAAGCTATCAAAAGCTTTTTACTATTCTACAAAGGTTTTGCAAAAGCTTTTTTGCATTGTAGTAAAAGGTTTTACAAAAGCTTTTTAAGAAAGACTTGGCTAACTCTAAGCTTTTGCAAAAAGCTATTAGTCACTCATGCATAAAAACCATTTCAAAAAGCTTTTTAGAATAGTATAAAACTTTTGTTGAGCATCCATAATGGGTCAAATGAGTAAAAGCTTTTCACTATTATAAAAAGCCTTTTTAAGATGGTTTTTTTGCATTACATCAAATGCTTTTTGTAAAGCTTTTTAAAAAGACTTGGATAAATTTCAAGTTTTTCCTAAAAGCTTTAGTAATTAAATGTGTTAAGCATTAAATGCATAAGTCTTTAAAGATTTGATGCATTGTAGATGCTCAGTTTTTGCATTGTAGAGATACTAAAAAACTCATAAAAGACATGCATTGTGCGAGTTTTGAAGGCCTCAACTTTTGTAGGCATAATATTATAGGCTTCTATGTATGTGTCTTCAGTAAATAGCATGTAGTATTCTTTCAGTATCAAGATTTATCTTGTGGATTATTTGGTTTATCACCAATTTATTACAGTACATCTCTATTAAATTTCATAATGTGACTATCTCAAGGGTTTCCACTGGAGTTAAGGTGGTCCCATGGGAGGTTTTAGTTATAAGGTGGATGATGCCTAAGAGTTCCTTGATCTCTGCTACCAGTATGAAGAGGAAGCAATACTGTATGCAGTAGAGAAAGGAGCTTGAAGGAAATGTAGTCTATTCTTATTGAGGCTTCTTATGGAGGATTAGCAAAGTCCTGCACTTGAAAACACAGCTACATCCTCGTGTTTACAAGTAAACACACTTGTAAACACGAGGATGCATCCTTCAAATAGAGTGCTTTTCTTAAAAACATGTGTAGCTGTGTTTTCAGGTTAAAGGATGCACAATGGAAAGGAAATGTAGTCCATGGTGAATTGGTGAACATATATGAGTTGGTTTGTAGGATGTAATTTCTTTTATACTTGCTTTTTGAAGCGGTATATATAGTTTCTTTGTTTGAATCCCAGTATGGTCTTGCTGGTAGATGTTAATATATATGGTTCACCTTTCACCAAAAAATAAATAAATAAATAAATAAAAAATAAAATAAAATGGTGTTTTAATGACTACCGCAAGTGCATTCGTTTTATGTAAACATTTTTATTTTTTTATTTTATTTTTTTGTGCGCTAGTCAAACAGAAATTTTAAATTGAATTACCAGGGTGAAACAGTTTTACAAATTACAAAATTTATATGTTACTTCATGATTTGTTAGTTCTGCATGTAGCTTACTTTCATTTATTTATTTAAAGTAAATGAAATAAACATTGATTTGTATTTACAAATCAATTTTGCTTTCCATATTTATGTCAACACTGTTTTGGACTACGAATTCTGCTTGAAATCAAATCCAGGAGCTAAGGAAGCTTCCTTTGCCATTTCAATAATTTTAGTACTCTATTCTCACATTAAATCCAATATTGAATTATTATGTCCACAAATATCATCCAAAATATAAGAAAACAAAAATTTCCCGAATCAAAGTTATTTTTAGTCATGCTGATGCGAGCCGTGACTAATATAAAAGGTTGCGTTAATGTTACCGGTGTAAAAAGAGATCATTTGGAAATCATTTGTAATTATACTAAGATAGTAAGACAATTGCGCAGGCATGTAGAAAAGAAGCTCTATTCCCATTTCTATATAAGATATGGCTGATTTTAGTAGAAAAAATGTTTACTCCGACGATAAATCGCTTTACACAAACAGAAATAGTTTCAGTGAAATGAAAACACAACACCAAAGATTGAATTTATGGTACATGAATAGCTTTGGAAAATTGAAAATATACATAGTGGAAATAGAATCATAAATTACGAAAATTCCAGTCATTAAATTGCCCACAAAAAGTATTGAGGTTTTGTTTAAGAGATGGAAATTTCTGCCTATTTACTACTACTATTTGGGGGCTATACGTGATCAGTTCTTATTAGGTTGATCCCGAGAGCTGCATGCTATTTCTTAGTAAGCTTCCATGTACTTTCCTTTTTTCCTTAAATAACGTAATATGGCAGTCGTCTAGTTTTATTGGTCACGATATTCTTTAACATATTACATATTTAAGCGTGGCCTTTTAAGGAGTGACAGTTTCGTCTCACTTTATGGTTTAGTTTCATATTAAAAACTTACAAAAATCTAACAGAAATGTTTGTTATTTTGGGCTTTACCTCAGATCAGCTTATAAGCTTAAATAAACAGTAAACACCCCTAAAAAACTACAATCATCTTAATTTACCTAAAGACAATGGGCTTTTCTGCTGAAAAAAAAAAAAAAAAAAAAAAAATTGCGCCGTTGCCGGGGATCGAACCCGGGTCACCCGCGTGACAGGCGGGAATACTTACCACTATACTACAACGACCTTGTTGTATTTTGTTTCTTAGTTTATAGAATTTCAATCTCAGCAGATGACCAATACAGTAAACTGAATTGACAAATATGATTTCATTGCGAGGTCATAAATTAAGAGGTACAAGTCTAAGCTGATCATTTTGTTAAAAGTCTAAGCTGATCAACAGAATTGTTCTAATTTATGTTTTCTAGCAAAATTGTTATAAACTTTGGAATTATACTATCACTATAGTCATTTAAAGAATAAGAAAACCAAAGATTATCAACCAAAAATCACCAACAAGCAATTTTTTATTTTTTTATTTTTTATTTCAGTAACCATAGTTTCCGACATTTTAGTTGAATGTGATCATGTGCTTGGCAGTAACTCAATTTATCTTTGCAAATATGGGATGAGAATCAATGAAATTATATGGCAAATCATGAACTTTTAAATTGCATATCTTTGTTGCCACAAACTTTAATTGATAAAAAATTTGAGTGGTTAGATTAAAAAACTAAGACCATAGCTGACTATAAAACCATAGAAGTCCAAAGACGAAACCTACATGGATATTTTTAAACTTTATATTGAAAATTATAAATTAATGCCTGTTCTTGACCCTTCAATGAGTTGTAATTAAAGGATTTCTTCGAATAAAAAAGGTTTACTGGTAAAATATTTTTAAATTGCATATTTTAAAACTTTATTTATATATATAGCTTTTCATTTCCGCATGCTTAGCGTAGCATTACGACCAATGTGGATTGACAAACTTATAATACCAATTGAATTACGAAATTTAGCATAAAGTCAACCAAAAGGTCGCTTCTTCAACAATACCAAGAATTTACTACAAATACTCATACAATAAAACTAAGCAATATTTTCTTATACCATGTGACTATGGTATACCGTATACCCTCCGAAAAAGTTACCTAAATAGAGTTTTTTTTGGAGTGATTTGCACACACACTTTTTTGATTTGCACACCAATATGTACAAGCAGGTAAAGCTTGATCTATATACAGTACAACTGTCTAATGCACTGATGAGTGTGTATGAATCAAAAAAATTGGTGTGCAAATCAATTCCCCTTTTTTATAAGGAAACAAAATTATATTCATTGAATATAAACTCGAATTGCATAAGCCAAACTTAGTGAAACTTTACTAATACTTACTAGTGATCGATCTCTCACTTTGCATCGAACACAAAGACGAGAAAACTATATAAGGTTGATCGATAAGATGATCGACAACAATATTAGCATGATCGTGACAAACAAATTAGTCTTTGTATTCTACTATGAAAACCCCTGGAACTATGAAATAACTCGATTTGGGTCAAAATCACGACACTTGTATTGGTTTCACACTGTAATTACTATATTAATGCAAACTGAGTTTCCAAGACTGTTCTTGTGGTTTTCAAATACAAATTTTATTACCCAATTCTTATCCAATAAATTCCCAAACACTTTTTTCTCTTGGTCTTTTGAATGACATATTAGAAAGTCTTTATAAGTTAAATTATACGGTCTACTTTTATTATGACTATCAATCGTGACTGATATCTTCTAAAATCCAACAACTGCTTTAATATAAAATAAGTTTACCGGCTTAGTTAAAGAATTTACCTAAGCATAACAACGTAAAGACAAAAAAAACCAAATATAATTGTTAATGCAGATGCAGACGTTAGTCAAGTCCCTTATAATGTCGAATCATATGAGATACTGTATTAGATTTGATATTAACCATTTCATGTTCAAGCTTTTATATCCAAAACTACAGACATGCATGGTGGATACGTGCATGCATGTAACCCATGAAATACTTGATGCATGCAAAATTGCTACAGTAACATTTATTATGTACTATTTGGTTACATTCATTTATTTGATTTTGTAACATTTTGTCTTTTAATTGTGAATTGATCACGAATCACTAATTAAAATACCATTGAATTGATATTTAATATTTTCTCCAACTTCACCAACAACTAATTTTCTACATCTGTTTTTTTATACTAGCTTTTTAAAACGGTGAATTGAAGCAATGCATTGAGGAACCACCCAAGAAGGGGGCAGCAAGAGAAGAAAGCTGTATAGAAAAAGCAAAGAAAAAACAAAGAACGTCTAAATGGATAACCATTTACAGAAAAGTGGCTAAAATATATGGGTAAGAACGACCTACCCTAATACAAAAATCAGTTTTATTTTTATAAGGGCTAAAATCACTTATTTTGGCTTTTTTTACCCCATATTGTAGGGCGATTGCATTCCCCCTTGACTCTCCTAACGTCGAGCTAAGTGATCAAGATAAAATCGGTTATAATTATGTTACCAACCACTAGCTATTTGAGGCTGATTAGCATTTAAGTTTGAATTAGGTTTATGAGATATGATAAAAGAAGAAAATAACGTGTCGGTTGTACATTGGCTTTGAATATTTGATGACCCGACATTAGAAAGTGTGTTCTAGTTACTGGTCGGCCCACTTGTCTCCATATAAATATAGACAAACTGTATTATTCGAATCCATCGTTATTCGACAATAACAACAACAACGATAATAACAATAACAATTAATAAAAATGACTTTTTGAACAGCCGCCAATATATCTCAACAAACTCCTACCTTCTCAGTTAGAGCTAGCAAACATGGACAAAATGGCGGCTAACGGAGGGAGCACCAACGAGGACAACTGGTCAGAACCAAACACAAGTTCCACTGATGAGGATGTGCTTGCCGCAATTTCGGCTTTCAAAAGGTAAACAGTAGCTACATCATATCAAACAAATTTTCTAAGGTGTTTTTGATTGCTTATGCAAATTGTGTATAAGATGTTTAGAACTGCTTATTTATTTTGTGTTGAGGAAAAACGGGCATGATTTCAAGAGAAATTTCGAAGTAACGATGTTAGAACTTTTTGTTTTCTCTAATGTAACAACTAACAACTACTAGTAATATTCTAACATTGGAATGATTTGTTTTTAGGGAGGCGGGGGAGATAATTGCGCGAACATTAAAACATTTTGAATCAACTGTTAGGCCTTGGATTAGTCAACTTGTGAGTTTTCTCTATTATGCTTTCATGGTGATTTGGTGTTTTATCAAAACTGTTTATTGGATTTTCTTAATCATATTTCACCTTTTAAAACTACTGTTGTATTTCGAAATATTTCAGGTGGAAGAGCAGATTGGGTTGGTAAAGCAAGAGGTTCTAGCTAGCATGAAAGAGTAAATATAAATCCAAATGAATTAGCATCTTTAATCAACAATTATCACGTAGCTTCAAGAGGTTCTAACTTACACTTTTACATTTTTACCAGGAACCATGCAGCGGACGCAAGTACTGTAGTTGTGAAAAAACTAGAGTTACAGTTCAGAAACCGTATTTCCCCACAAGTCGTCACAGGAATGCCACTATTATCAGAGAACCAAACACCCATTGAGATAGCCTTGGTTGATGCTCAAACTGGGCAGATAGTGACTACCGGGGTGGAATCCACTGCAAAAGTGGAGATAATGGGTTTTCGGGTTGGTGAGGACGACAGTAGCAGGACAACTGAAGAGTTTCATGAAAGACTTATGAGTGACAGAAATGGGAAGAGAGTCCTCCAAGGAAATACTTTCTTGCAACTAAAAGAAGGGGTTGGGTTTCTCGAGAGTAAGCTTTCCTTTACGCACAGTTCAAAACATACCAGGAATGGTGCATACAGACTCGCAGCAATAGTCGTTGATGCTGCTTCAAGGAGCCGAGTTGAAGTAGCATGGAGTGAAACATTTTTTATGAAGGACGGGCGCTCAAAATGTAAGTATCCTAAATGTAATAAGCTTCGTCTGGAAAATACCTTTTTAGTGTTTAATTTTTTTATTTTGTTTTTTCACTGTTCAGATTCTGAAAAACACCGCTACCCTTTATTATTCGACGAGGTGTGTCATCTACAACATATCAGTTATAAGGGTACCCGTTTTAAAGATATGAAAGCTAAAGGAGTGATAACTGTAAAAGACTTACTGACTCTCTTCTACACAGATCGGAAACGACTTGAAGATGTAATTACTAAGCTTAATTCTGCATGTCTTAAGTTAGCTATATTTTCTTTGAAATAAGTAATAATGCTTTTTTGTGTGATTAAATCTGCAGATTCTTAAGCTAAAAGCTCAATCTAAGTTCTGGAATGACATTGTAGAAAATGCTCTGGCATCAAATGGATTGTTTTTGTACCTTGACCCAAGCAACCAACAGAAAACTGGCGTGGTTCTTAATGTTAAACTACAATTAATGGCGTTGATAGTCGAACCTCATCTGTATGTACAGGTTAATCACCTATCTGACAAACAAAAGGTAAGTCTGCGTGTGAAAAAGCACACATACAAAACTCAAACACGCATTTGGCTTATTCTAATTGATTCTATTAAACAGGTGGACAGTCAAAACCTAGTGAAGTTAGCACTGGAACACTTCGAGATGCTCAAGGCTTTTGAAGACGAAACGTCTCTTAAAAAATATCTACAGTCAGGGATCGGTGACACCTTGTTACCTACTTCCGACCAAAGTTTGGAGACTTCCAACATACTTAAAGAACCAACTACACCCTATTCACAGGTTACTTATTTATCCTCCGGTCTAACTGAACAGACAAAAAGTATGAATAACTCAAACTTCCATTTGGGTCAGAGTACAAACCAGACATCTACTGTAACCTCACAATCTGAAAGGGGGAAAGAGAAAGTCCCGTTTGATGACGAGACGGTTTATTCTAAAAATCATTACCAGAAATATATTGCATCTCATCTAGCCGGTCTGGAAGGTCTAACCGAGCTTAACGGTGGGACTGCAACTGCTCAAAAAGTCACAGACGCGGGTACCTCTTCTCAGGATGTCAACATCTTCAGTCAGGATCAGGAAGAAATAGAAGAGTTTCAGTCATCTGGTGTAACCTCTCAATCTGAACATGGAAAAGAGAAAGTCCCTTTTGAAGACGAGACTGTTTATTCTAAAAATTACTTTCAGGCTTATACTTCAACTGAGCCAACTAATCTGGAAGGTCTAAACAAGCTTAGCTTTGGCACTGCTACTGCGCACAACAGCATAGACGCTGGTACCTCTTCTCAGGCTGTCGACATCTTCAGAGATATGGAAAAATTAGAAGAGTTCCAACGTCTTTTTAGCGATGATTATGACTTTCATCTTGCAAACTCTAATATAGAGTGTCCTTCTAACCCGACAATTCACAAAAAGCGGAAGTATTGTTAACATAGTATAAAATCACCATATAACATAGTGTTCTTGTTTTATCGATCTCTGAGGCTCTGACTGTTGTGCCATCAAAAGAAGAGATCCTGAATTTCTTGTTTTTTTCTTTGTAAATGTGTAATTTTCAAAATTTAAAATTTGTAAAGAACATTATTGAACACCATTCACAAGCAATCAAACATTGTTAAATGTATGCATAGGTGCTTAACAATTGCTAATACAAGTTTGTATGTGACTTTAATTTTGTAGTATTTAAAACGGGTATTGTTACTGTACATTGTACAATATTTAATTGATTGGCATTATATCTTGCATGAACTTATGGAGAGATGAAAGTAGAGCTTCACCTGCTGTTACATCCTGCTCCAAAACTTCTTTTAACGGTGGTTGACCGAATAACAATAGTGTTTAGTTAGTGCTGCCAATTCGTAAATGAGAAACCAATTACATACGTATTCCATTAGTTGACAAATTTAACCTGTCACTTGAAGATGGTATTTAGCCCACACACCATGATGCTATCAGCTATTGTTGCAACCTGTTCATAACATGTTTAGAACCAGCATAAGGATATGATCAACACCCATTACATGATACAAAAGTAGTATCGGGAATAAAAGCACGACCAGTTGAGATTTGGTGAGATGACTTACAGGCTCATATTTGTGAGTCCATGCATCCGGCCATCTGACCAGCCGGGACTAACTTGAACTAATATCAATGAAGTTGATCGCATTGTAGTCCTTATTCCTTTCCTTTAGCATGTTAACCTAACAAATCACAAACTTACTCTATCAAGATTTCAACAATTAGTCCGTGTCAAAAAGGGACAAAATGATGGTTTTTCCATATACCTCTTGCATGCAAATTTAGTGGACAATCACCAACATAAAGCATTTTAACCTTCCAATTCGGGGAATTGAAGATTGCATTATCCCCTTTCATAAGAGTTACAGGATCAGTTGTTGACTTGTTGCCTTGTATTGATCGGTCAGAAAATTGAAATCCTATTACCACTGACAATGTAGTAGAATAATGAGTGTACAGAACAAAATAACAACCCCTCAAATATTGCAAAAAGCAGCTCATTTGATCATGTTATATTTTCACCTCAAAAGGTCCTACTTGCTAGCTGCTATTCAAAATTAACCATATTATATTAGAAATCTTTGACGTTATAAACTAAGCCTCATCATATAATCTTACCCAATCACCGGCAAGAGCTTATAAGCTTGTTCATAAATACTTACATACAAATATACAGTAGATTAAGCTCCCTAAATAATAAGCTAAGCCAAGCACACACTAGATATATATACTACACCTATAATTCTTTGACGGTTATGGATCCAGCTAAAGAAAGTCACATAAGTAAATTCCGAACAACTTAAACCAAATTGTGACAAACATCGCTCTTTACCTATCACTCAATCTCAATTTAGGGCTTAAAACACTTGAAATAAAAATGTCAAACAACCATCTGGTGCAAGAACCTTTGGTTATAGGATGGGAGATGATTCCCTGCCTGTTTTTTTAATCGGGACACAACAATGAATCATGTTGGACTCAAAATTATTCGAGTTCAACATGAGTCATTGGTGTGTCCTGATTAAAAAAACAGGTGGAGAATTATCTCCCACCATGTAATCAAAGGTTCTTGCACCAGTTGTTTGTTTGACATTTTAGTTCTAAGAGTGTTAAGCCCTAAATCGAGATAGAGAGGTATCTAAAGAGGGATGTGTGTGACAATTTGGTTTACATTGTTCTGTATTTATAGCCAAAATCATGCATGCAATAATGTATTTATTACAATATAGAATTAGAATATATATTATTCAATGCATTTGAAATCCCACTTAATGGTATTGTAAATGCGTTATTCATTTTGTTTTATGGCCATTTACAAATCAGATTATGCATTAATTACGAAGATATATGCATTTGAAATCCCACTTAATGGTAGTAATACAGATGTAAGTAACAGATCTGACATATCACTTTAACAAAATAAGGAATGTTCTAGTGTTATACGTAGTAATACTAATAATTTCTGGCTATTGGGCTTTCGGTAACAATTTGTTCGTATAGTTTTTTTTTTCTTTTTTTTTCTTTTTTTTTGGTGCTGTTGGCTTAATCCATAGTTGCTGGAAAATATAAATTTTGAGAAAATTCGAGTTGAATCCAAGGTTTTAAAAATTTTGGGTTTGTGTTCTTGGTGTTCTTGAGTGTAGATTAAAAATAATTGCAAATTCAAAAGAAAATTAAAGTGAGAAAGAAAACGAGAGTATATTAGTCATTTCCCAGGTCTTTGACCATGACTAACGAAACAAATAACGAATGTTAGTGATAATTGCATTCATTGTAACAAAGTGTGAATAACAATGACATTCTTTGTAATTAAAGCTTGCGAGTGACGGGATCGCAAAATTGATAAACCCAACAGTTTTTGTAATTACCTTTTGTTTTTTTAGTTTGACCGTGAAAAATATAAAGTGAAATAGGTTTTTTTTTTAGATTTTACAATTCACTTTTTGTCGTCTATTTATTGAATATCCTTTTACTAGTCACGTGTAGGGGCATAAATCTCGACCCGACCAGGATCCGGCCAGACTCGAAATCAAATAAGGATAATCAGGTCAGGTTACTCGTGTTCAAAATCTAAGTCAGGTCAACCCGATTAACCCGAATACGAAATAGGGTCGGGTATCGGGTTCAAAATACTTTAACTATTTGGGTTCGGGTCAACCAACTGACCCAAGTTAAGTTTGTTTTTTTTTTTTTTTTTTTTTTTTTTCCAAGTAAAATGGTCCATGTAAAGACATCATTAAAAAGGTACAGTTATATGTGGCACTAAAGATATTGCAAGTTCCTCCTTCAATGAACATTATGAGGCATTGCACTGTAATGGACATATATTAGTAGACCTACATGAATGTGTGTCATGGTGGGCAGGCATCTAAACCAAAAAAAAAAAAAAAAAAAAAAAAAAAAAAAAAAGTGGACAGGCAGCGTATCTTCATATGAACATATATTATGTGGTATGGACTATGGATATATGATTGGATTGAATAGAAGTAGTTACACCAACATGAACTATAGTCATACAGAAACTTGTACTCCCTCCGTCCCATAATAAGTGTCCACTTTGAATTTTCAAAGTCTTTCTCATTCAACTTTGACTATAGATATTATTATTTGTGTCATATAATACTTGATGAAAATTATATCAATAAAAATATATTTAAAACTCAATCCATTTATATATTTTTCATCATGTATTACATAACACAAATTAAAATATTTATGGTAAAAGTTGAATGAGAAAGACTTTGAAAATTCAACAAGTTTCTGTATTTGACCAAACGAAGCATTGCATTCTGCTTCCTCGACTTCGGCTGCAAACTTGGCCTACAATTGAAATGGGTGGCTGCTAATAAAGATGCTTGGTTGTTATAACAAGTTACACAACCAACTCATGATAAGTGGCCAAGTCTATAAGTATGTAACAAACGAATGCAGCAAATAGATTATGTGACTTATACATGTGTTGTTTAAGAAATTAAATTCTTTGATTTTGTAAATGGCACATGCATGAACCCGACCCGATTTGAACCGAACCCGACTAACCCGAGTTCAAATAGGGTCAGGTTTGGGTATGTTATTTTTAGCCTCAACCCGACTAGGACCCGACACGTTTGACATGAACCTGACCAACCCAACCCAATTAACACCCCCAGTCGCGTGCACAACAAAATTTATGCATTTTACTTCATATTATATCTTGATCCGCGTTTTCCTCTACCGATTATGCAGGAAACAACAGTCTATTTTCATAAATGTGTAAAAAAGGTATCTAAATAGTGTAAAGTGTCTATCTAGTGGTCTCTTTGCCGTAAATTTCTATCTTATATTTGTTGCCGCAAGTATTATTGAAGGTGTCAATTCTTATATTTGTTCATATAGTTAACACACGTTAGCATTTTTCGTTTTCTTTTTTAAAGTGATCGACTCTTTCTTTATGAAGAAAAATAGAAAACTACTAAGCATCATATCTCAACATGATACAACTTTATTTATATAAACTAACTCCATATGAACAGTGACGATGAGCTCTTTGATGCAATCGCAGAACTTGAAACCCATGAAACCATTCCGAGCTTTGCGCTAAAAAAAATTGCTCAACTAAGTTGATTATAGTCACACGTGATATAAAATGTGCTATAAATCAACTTCCATCCATATAAAAATGATTTTTCTTAAGACAGAGCAACGATCACACATAAGGTTCTAATTAAATGAACTATGTATATGAGATAGAAACTTGATTCTTACTTCGAAAAATATGAGACGTGATTTAATAAAGTAAGAAGTATTCAATCTTACAACTTAGCGTATATCTAAAATTTCTTAATGGAACGCACCGAAATAGCTAGTTTTTTTATCACTACTATGATTATACATTGAATTTACGGTACATAATTAGCTTTGAAATAAAAATAGAAGGAAAATGATTAAATATAGTACTCATTAGTCATTACCAATATTATAAAAATTTATGTAATCGTTTTTTAATATATTTGGAGATTAAATCATTAAATTGCCACAAGAGGGTATAGTTTGGTCGATGTAAATTTCTTTGCATGTCCTATTTCCTATTTATGATTTGGTATTTTTTTTTTCTTTCTATCTAAGCTTCCATGCACTTTCTCTGTGAAAATTGCCATGTCACCCACTAGTTTAATCTTGAAGTTTTGACCTTTCAATCGTTTACAAAGGTATAATATATGTTTTATTCAAAGGTTCATGTGTTAATGGGTTTCATTGCAATATACTCGTATTATTAACGAAGGGTTACATGCTTTAAACAAACATATTTTTCTATGATTTTGTATTTTATACTTCTTTTGCAACATCTAAGCCAAGAAACTTGTTGGACGGAAAACTCAACTTACATCTGCCTAGCTTTTTAGAAATTATTTGAATACAACCTTTATATAACTTGTATTTCCTCGCTTAGGTTTTGCATAATTTTGTTTGTGACTAAGGTTCGATGTAAATTAAGTTTTGAATCTAGTACTATATACTGTACCTTGTTCTTTTCATTTTTCACCTGTTAAACAATGTGATTTCAATCTCTTGTTCAAGTTTCGATATCAACCCTTGCTAAGAATGTGCTTCTTATTAGATGATCATTGTGATCGGTTGACAATCACTAGAAAATTGCCGGGTTTAATCCGGGCGGTATTTAGGGGAATGCAAGCGATGCCATTGCACATGTCATCATTTGCAAAAGAAGTATGATTTTGTATTTTATACTTCTTTTGCAACATCTAAGCCAAGAAACATGTTGGACGGAAAACTCAACTTACATCTGCCTAGCTTTTTAGAAATTATTTGAATACAACCTTTATATAACTTGTATTTCCTCGCTTAGGTTTTGCATAATTTTGTTTGTGACTAAGGTTCGATGTAAATTAAGTTTTGAATCTAGTACTATATACTGTACCTTGTTCTTTTCATTTTTCACCTGTTAAACAATGTGATTTCAATCTCTTGTTCAAGTTTCGATATCAACCCTTGCTAAGAATGTGCTTCTTATTAGATGATCATTGTGATCGGTTGACAATCACTAGAAAATTGCCGGGTTTAATCCGGGCGGTATTTAGAGGAATGCAAGCGATGCCATTGCACATGTCATCATTTGATCACGAGGGCCACAAAATTCTATGCAATTCTATTATATGTATCTAAAATATGAGGCTTAAGTTTACTAGTTCACGCACTACTAGCTAATACATGCGTATTTTTTGTGTGTGTGTGTTCAAGGGTCTCTTTAATGGCATGGAACAACCGAAATTGATGAGACGGTACTAGGTTTAATACAACAAAATAGTTATGATAAAATTTAGAGTAAATTACATAAATGGTCCTTGTGATTTGTCAAAAGTTTCACCTATCATCGCTCAAACTCTAAAGTGCGCATGAATCGTCCATTTCATTGCAAAAGAATAACACTCATGTTCCTTTTTTTAACGAGTGTTACGTGTATTCCGTTATAATTTACACGTTAGCCCTTTTAGTTAACGATTGTTGCATCGTCTATCCTTTATAATAACGGCCGTTTATAATTTAAAGTTCTATAACTTTTTTTTTATCCGTTTTCATCTATTTTTATATGTTTTCAAACGTTTTTATCCGTTTTCGTCTGTTTTTATCCGTTTTTCTTACATTTTCATACGTTTTTATCCGTTTTCATCTTTTTTTACGTTTTCATCCGTTTTCTAACGTTTTCATCAATTTTTATCCGTTTTTATATGTTTTCGTTCTTTTTTACGTTTTGATATGTTTTATCCGTTTTATCCGTTTTTATATGTTTTATCCGTTTTTATATTTTTCATCAATTTTATACATTTTCATCCATTTTCTTACGTTTTTCTTAAGTTTTGTCCGTTTTTATATGTTTTCGTCCATTTTTATACGTTTTCAAAGGTTTTATCCGTTTTTATACGTTTTCTTATATTTTTTTTCCGTTTTCGTCCATTTTATACGTTTTTTACGTCTTCATATATTTTTATCCATTTTTTTTACGTTTTCATACGTTTTTATCCGTTTTTATCTGTTTTTATACGTTATCTTACGATTTTATCCATTTTTATATGTTTTTTTCCCTTTTTCTTATATTTTTACCCGTTTTTATATGTTTCTCATTCGTTTATATACGCTTTTTTTTTTTTTTTTTTTTTTTAATGTTTTTATAGTTTTTAATATGTTTATATGTTTTCATTCGTTTTTATACGTTTTCTTATGTTTTTTATCCGTTTTCTTAAGAATGGGCGAAAACGGATAAAAACGGACAAAACTTATGAGAAACGTATAAAAATGCATAAACATAAGAAAACACATAAAAACAGATGACAATATATAAAAATGGATGACAATGTATAAAAACGAATGAAAAGGGATAAAAACATATGAAAACGTATAAAAATGAACGAAAACGGATAAAAACGTATGAAAACGGATAAAACGCTTTGAAAACGTATAAAAACGGATGAAAACGTATAAAAACATAAGAAAAATGGACGAAAACGTATAAAATGTATAAAAACGTAAGAAAACATATAAAACAAATATAAACATATCAAAAAGTAAAAAAAACGGATGAAAACATACAAAACCGAACGAAAAACGATTAAAACGTAAGAAAACCTACAAAAACGGATGAAAAAGTATAAAAACGGATGAATACGGATAAAGACGAATAAAAACAGACGAAAACGTAAAAAAACGGATGAATACGGATAAAAACATATAAAACAAATATAAACATATCAAAAAGTAAAAAAACGGATGAAAACATACAAAACCGAACGAAAAACGATAAAAACGTAAGAAAACCTACAAAAACGGATGAATACGGATAAAGACGAATAAAAACAGACGAAAACGGATAAATATAGATAAAAGCATATAAAAATTGATGATAACATATAAAAATAGATGAAAAATGAATAAAAACGTAAGAAGACGTATAAAAACGAATGAAAACGTATAAAACCGGATAAAAACGTCTAAAAACGGACGAAAACATATATAAACGGACGAAAATGGATAAAAACATAAGAAAACATATAAAGACAAATGTAAACGTACAAAAATGGATAAAAATGTATGAAATGTAAGAAAAACGTGTAAAACAGACGAAAACGTATAAAAAGGGATGAAAACTGATATAAACGTAAGAATACGTATAAAAACATAAAAAAAAGGTATAAAAACAGACAAAACGGATAAAACGTATAAAAACGGATGAACATGTATAAAAACGGACGAAAACGGATAAAAAAAGTATAAAAACTTTAAATTATAAACGGCCGTTATTACAAAGGATAGACAATGCAACGGTCGTTAACTAAAAGGGCTAACGTATTCTTTTGCAATGAAAGGGACGATTCATGCAACTTTAGAGTTTGAGGACGGTAGATGAAACTTCTGACAAACTATAGGGACCATTTATGTAATTTACTCTAAAATTTATGAAGTTGTTTATCACAACTAGCAACTGAATATTAGTAATAAAGTGTATACTCATAATCGTAGCTTTAAGTGCTATACATGGCTATTGAAATTTTAAAATTAGTGATAATATGGAGTTTTAATGTATTAATGAAAATTCGTGTGATTTGTCAAATTTCATAGTTTATATATTCCTGTTAGAAAAGTTGGGACATGTACATCCCTCTGTTAATAAACGTTTGACAATATACATCTGTTGATACAAAAGTTGGGCGTTCCTGATTGTAGGCTCTTGCTCTCGTACCAATTCGCTTCTTAGTACTTGTAACCTGCGCACTAAGAAAAGAAACAACACCGTTAGGCTTATCGTGGGATTGTCTCCCACGATTAGACTCCGGCGTGAGAGTAAGTAATCGATTTAGGGTTCTCGTAAAGAGTTAAGGTTTTGTGGATCGTACCTTGAATGATAGTTATGTCATTCCTTATATAGGTGCAGAATCCTTGTAGGGTTCGTGCTCCTTACGTTTCGCACCCATGGTGCTTATCCGGGTAAGGATATCTATTCCATAGATAGAAGATCCTTATCTATACCGTGTATAGTTTGTTTGGGTTAGGCTTACGTGAGCCTGTTCCCATTATTAATGTGGCCCAAGTTACAATAGCCCACTCATGGTGGTTTTGGGCCTTAGTAATGTATATCATTTGGGCTCGTGGCCCATATATAGACTATACGTCATCATGTCCCCCCAGTCTAGTGTGCGCGGCTCGTAGCTGCGGATGCTAGACTAATATTACCAGCGGTAAGCGTGGCGGGAGATCATTGAAATATTTCCGCCCATTTTAAAGTGCAATGCACCTAGTCATAGGTATTTCAAAAGGATACCTCGAAAATTGGGGGTAGTGTCCACGTGGCCCTCGTAAATCGGGAAAAAGTGCATGTACCATTTCGGTTCTAGCCACACGTTTTTGTGAGTGGGATCCACGTGGACCTCATCTAGGGTTTGTTTACTCCCTATATAAGAGTCACCGCCCCATTTTTACAATTACACACAGTAAAACACACACTCACCATAGTTCACTTTCTTGAAAGTTATCTTTTGCAAAGAAAATAATCCTTTCCGTAGGTAATTTTTGTGTGCGTTTTTTACTAGTGAACTTATGAAAATGGTCGCCCAATTAGAGGACTTTCGCTCTGCGATGACGGTTGATGATGTTACTCAGTTTACGTCTGACTACTTCGTGCCTCTGGATGTGCGTCCAGAGGCTCCAAATGTTGACTCGTGTATAGCTGATTTCCCCGAAGGGAAAATTGGGTTATACACGAAATTCTTTGAGTACGCGAATTATCGCGTACCTATATCCATCTTTCTGAGCGATTTGCTCAACCACTATCGCCTCCACATCTCTCAGCTGCACTGTATAGGTGCGGCTAAGGTGTCGAATTTTGAAGTAAACTGCCGTTTACTTGCGATAGAACCAACCATAGCCTTGTTCCGCTATTTTTACCACACGACGTGGTCAAATGGGTGGGTATCTTTCGCGAAGCGCCCGGGGGCGCTTCAGTGTTATACTGATAAGGTGGACTCCCTAAGAAATTGGAGGGAGTATTTTTTCTGGGTTGATGATGTGGTATTTCCATCGCCCTATGAGTTTTATACTCAGGATACATTGCCAAGGGATGGGCGCCCCGCACCCGGTTCCTATAGGCTGACTGATGCGCAGACTCTTGATGCCAACCGCCTAGCCATTAACCCTTATTCGGAAGAGTTTTTGGTACATATGGGGGTGAGTCGCAATTATTTCGGCGCTGCGGATGAGGTGCCCACTTTTCTAAGTGAGGAAGGCCGGGGTGGGTGTTCATGTTGGAGTATGCTCGTGTCATAATAAATAATTATATGGCTAGTCATATGTGAGCCTATGGGGTCACACACATATACACTTAGGTACCTCTTTATGTCGTGTTTATTGTACTTACGACATGTAAATTAGCGTACGTAACTAGGAAACTCTATCGGGCTTCTAATAATTAAGTAATGGACTTAGTTTATTGGACTTGGAAAAACTTATGGGAGGCCCATAAGGCCCATAGGGAGGCCGGCCTAGGGGAGGCTTACAAGGGAAGATTAGTTTGAATTTTGGTCAAGAATATATGGGAAATATCTCCTCATATTTGGTTAACCAATTTCCATAATTCTCTCCCCCTCTCTCTCCCTCTAACTCACGGCAAACAAACACCCTCTCCTAGGGTTTTGTTTTTCATAATCAAATCCTTTGATTCTTGTTCAATCAAAGGCCATTTGAAGGTTATGGGTATAAGGACTAGCATCCAAGGGGTATACGGTGAGGTGTAGTGTGGATACAGCATAGAGGTGATCTCCTTTGATCACTTGGTTTTGTTGGTGAATCATTACATTGGTGATAGTCATCATTCGTTACAACCGATCACGCTACAAAGGCATAAAACATATATGTTTAATTTGTTTTTATTTGATTGATCATATGGCTCTATGGATCCGTGTGGGTGATGTTTGTTCCGCTGCGTTTATTTGATATTTATATATTTTATATTCATACATCACCTATAGTGGTATCACGAGCCATCATATGATGTCATATGATCATCTTGTATGCGTAAAAATGGCTAAAAACGTGTTTTTTTAATGGATTTAAAAGTATAATCTTAAAACAGCCCCTAGGGCTTATATATTATGAATATGTTGACCTTTAAGAGGTCTTAAGATCTGGATTTTTTAATCCTATGGCCATTTGTTATGCATACATCAATTGGTTTCTTGATCGGGTACGTGAAAATGGCCTAAAACGCATGTTTTTGATCGATTTATGAAACGATTTTGAATCAGGCCCTATGGCTTAATTTTCTGTGGTAACAAGATAATTAAAAGGTCCTAACATCAGTGGGTTTTGAACCTAAGGCCATTTCACACGGGTACCAAACGGGGTTTTAATTCTTGTCAATTAATTTCTTCGTTTTCGTTGGCTAACAATTTAATTCTTGTTATTATTTTATTTTCCATGGAAAATACATGCATGTTTGTCCATGGAGTTAGCCAACACCATGTTTCATTCATAATATTATGGTATTATTATGTTTATATGCAAAGCCGATGAAAACCTAGACCACTTGTGCATTGAATGGTTGTTTATGTTGTTTAATTTCGTGTTTTGGGGTTTTGCCATTGTTTCGGCATTTATGTAATTATATTCTTTTGGTTGTAGCCATTGTTTGGACACTTTTACAGTAGATTAAAAGTAGATTAATTGTATTTTACTTTTAAAATAATGTAATCGTGGCTTGGTAGTGAAAGGCGAAAGAGTTAAAGACGTTTTTGCTGAAAAATGACTGCTGGAACACCAGTTGGTAAAACGGAGTTTCCCGGTGATTGGTAAGGTCTTTTTGGCTGAAATTTTTTTTGCAGGTACCCAAGACATGGGCCTACAACTTTCTAGTTTTGAGTTAAGCCCGGGGAAGCCTCCATCATGGACTTTTGGGCCCTCTAACACAGAAATTCTGGAAGGACAGAAACTGCTTTTCATGTACATCATGGGCTTCCTACTTGCTCTTGATTGTCTTGGAGCAAGTGGGAGTCCTCCGTGTGGTTGTGTGGTTGTCCCTAGTTGACTCTTGGTTCTTGTGATGGCTCACGAGACCAAGCATAGGTTTCTTCATCGGTTGAGGCTTTGCATATTGTGGTTGTGTGTTTGTGTTGTTTTTTTTATATATATCTTGTTTCATATGTAAAATTGCAAATAGTTTTTGATAAAACTTAAAACGAAACACAAACCATTTTAAAGCTAAGTCTTATGATTTAGTTTTACTAAGTTTTTGAAACTTAAAATCATTGTTTTATAATAACACCTTAACTTGTTATGTATGTTATTTTATTTATGTATTGTCCAAACTTTATTATCCATGTAGGATTAATATTAGTCATGAAAATGGACAACTTGACACACATAAATTAAACAATGATTAGACTTAAGTTAAGAAATGTTTTTAACTTGTGCTACGAAAGATGACTGCATGCTCTTTTCGTACACCTTTTGATCCACATCAAAACTTTTACCCGTCAAAATTTAAGTCACGCCGTCCAATTTTGAGAACACTTGCAATTACTTTTTGCCTATGCGTGGGACCTAGGTTGAATTGTAACCCAAGGTGACTATTCTCTATGCGTGGGACCTAGATATATTCTCGCACGTTCTAAAAATTGGATGACTTAATCGAGTTAAGCGGTGAGACCTTGACCCGAGGCAAAGATGGGACTAAACATGCCAGCTTGACACTAGTTGCTTGTTCACTAGTGCCATGGGTCCCATAAAGATCTAAGAGTTGCACTTGTAATGCAATTGGTCGACGTTACCTACCTATTGAATCCTCCATTGCTAGCAGATCAACTGATGTGATGGTGGAACCTCAATGAGGATCTTAGCCTTTTCGTAAAATTAATTGTTTTAACATTGTAAACTTGGGTAGTTAATTTTAAAAAGGATTAATTATTGATAAATTACTAAAATTGAACTTTGTTTATTTTGTAGATGACAACTCCAAATTCAACCATGAACAACTCGTCAATCAGATCAATTCTCGAGAAAGAGAAATTGAATGGTATCAACTTTTTGGACTGGTACCGCAACTTGAGGATTGTCCTCAAGGCTGAACAAAAGTTTTACCATCTGGAAGAACCTTTACCTGAAGCACCTGCTGCTAATGCTACTGCTGCTGTTCGTAACGCCCACCAACGTAGGAGTAACGAACAGCAGGAGGTGGCTTGTCTTATGTTGGCTAGCATGATCCCTGAGTTGCAAAAGAACTTAGAGAACTTTTCAGCATTTGACATGCTGCGAGAACTGAAAGTTATGTTCGAGCAGCAAGCAGAGCAAGAATTGTTTGACACGGTCAAATCTTTTCATGCCTGCAAGCAGGAGGAAGGGCAATCGGTCAGTAGCTATGTCATGAAAATGAAAAGCTATCTGGATCAGATGGAGCGACTGGGATACCCCATGCCTCAAATCCTTGGAGTGAGCATGATACTTACCTCACTATCGAAGGATTATGACCAATTTGTGCAGAACTACAACATGCACAGCATGGGAAAAACCATTGCCGAACTGCATAACATGTTGAAACTTGCAGAGAAAGGCATGCCTAAGAAGGCTCCACTTGTCCTAGCTATCAACCAAGGTAGAATTCAGAAAAAGAACAAGGGAAAACCGCAGGCACCTGGCAAGGGACAAGGGAAAGGCAAGGCTAAGCTTGCTTATGCCCCCAAACCCAAAATCCCCCCACCTGCCAAGAAGGAGCACCCAGCCAAGGACACCCTTTGCCACCATTGTGGAGTGGTAGGGCACTGGAGGCGCAACTGTCACGCCTACCTGGAAGGGCTAAAGAAGAACAAAGCTAGCGTTGCTAGCACATCAGGTATCTTCACTATAGAACTTTATACTTTTCCTAACAAAACCTGGGTATATGATACTGGTTGTGGTACTCACATTTGTAATAATGTGCAGGGGCTTAGGGGAAGTCGAAAGCTGAAGCAAGGAGCTTTACATCTGTACGTTGGTAATGGCGATCGTGCAGCTGTGGAAGCAATTGGGAGCTTTGATCTTATCCTCCCAAATGGACTAGTTATTGTTTTAAATAATTGCCATTTTGCACCTACTATCACTAGAGGTGTTGTTTCACTTTCGCGTTTGAAAGATGATGGTTACATTCATACTTTTACGGATTTAGGCATTTCTGTTTCTAAGGATAATGTGTTTTATTTTAATGCTATTCCACGTGATGGCATTTTTGAAATTGATATGCGTGATCCTATTTCAAACAATAGTTCTATATATACTGTTAGCAATAAGAAATCCAAACGTAATTTGGATTCCACTTTTTTATGGCATTGTCGTCTTTGTCATATAAACAAGAAACGCATTACGAAGCTACAACATGATGGGCTTTTAGAGTCAATCGACAATGTGTCGTTTGATAAATGCACTTCTTGCATATCTGGTAAGATGGCACGAAAGCCTTTTTCCCATGTTGGAGAAAGAGCTACAGATCTACTTGGACTCATTCATACTGATGTATGTGGCCCATTTAGAACAATGTTTAGAGAAGGAGCTAACTACTTCATCACTTTTACTGATGATTTCAGTAGATATGGTTATGTTTACCTGATTAAACATAAACATGAAGCCTTTGAAACGTTTAAAGTCTTCCAAAGTGAAGTAGAAAATCAGCTTGGCAAGACCATTAAGGCTCTTCGATCCGATCGAGGAGGTGAATATATGAGTCAAGAGTTTTTAGATCATCTAAAAAGGTGTGGGATAGTCTCACAATTCACTCCTCCATATACACCACAACATAATGGTGTGTCTGAAAGGAGAAATCGAACCTTGCTAGACATGGTTCGATCTATGATGAGTCTAACAACGTTGCCAATGTCCTTTTGGGGTTATGCTCTAGAGTCTGCTGCACGCATACTCAATATGGTTCCAACTAAGAAGGTTGATAAGACTCCATACGAAATATGGCATGGGAAGGTCCCTAATCTATCTTACTTGAAAGTCTGGGGTTGTGAGGCTCTCATTAAACGAGATACGCCAAACAAACTTGAGCCTAGAGCTATCAAGTGTATCTTTGTAGGATACCCAAAGGAAACGATGGGTTACTATTTCTACTACCCAACCGAGAACAAAATATTTGTTGCTCGATATGCTGAGTTTTTTGAGAACAGTCTCATCTCACAAGAAGCAAGTGGGAGCAAAGTAGACTTTGATGAACTTCAAAGCGAAGATGCACAACCTTCTAGTAACACTAGTGAACATCAAAATGAGATTGAGCATGAAAATATTGAGCCTCTTCGAGATGTTGCTCCCATTCGTAGATCCGAAAGGATACCTCAAGCACCTGAACGATATGGTTTTTATATCGATGCTGAGGAACATGAGTTAAGGGATCATTGTGAACCCGCTAACTATCGGGAAGCTATATCGTGTCCTGAACGCGAAAAGTGGAACGATGCTATGAATGTGGAAATGAAATCCATGGAAGACAATGATGTCTGGGTCGAAGTAGAACTACCTCCCAATGCTAAAACTGTTGGGAGCAAATGGCTCTACAAGATAAAGACCGATGTGGATGGAAATGAACACACCTATAAAGATCGTCTTGTAGCAAAAGGTTTCACTCAAATCTACGGAATTGACTATGATGAAACCTTCTCGCCTGTTGCAGACATTAAAGCAATTAGGATTCTTATAGCCATAGCAGCGTATTATGACTATGAGATTTGGAAAATGGATGTCAGGACTACCTTCTTGAACGGCCACCTAAACGAGGACGTTTATATGGTGCAACCCGAGGGCTTCGTGAATCCAAAGTATCCTAGCAGAGTATGCAAGCTTAAAAAATCCATTTATGGATTGAAGCAAGCATCTAGAAGCTGGAACAAGAGATTTGATGAGGAAATCAAGAAGATTGGTTTCGCTCGAAATCCCGATGAGCCATGTGTATACATAAACACTAGTGGAAGTATAGTCGCATTCCTAATCTTATATGTCGATGACATATTACTCATAGGAAACAACATTCCAATGCTACAAGATGTAAAATCCTGGCTTGGAAAGTGTTTTGAAATGAAAGATTTAGGAGAAGCATCGTACATACTTGGAGTCAAGATCTATCGAGATAGATCAAAGCGGTTAATCGGCTTGTGTCAAAGTGCATACATTGAAAAAATCCTGAAGAGATTTAGAATGCAAGATTCCAAACGTGGAAGTCTTCCAATGCAACCAAATACGGAATTGAGCAAGGCTCAAGGACCCTCAACACCCGCCGAGGTGAAGAGGATGAAGGGAATCCCTTATGCTTCGGCTGTGGGATCCATCATGTATGCGGTTAGGTGCACTAGACCTGATGTAGCGTTCTCTCAGAACCTAACGAGTAGATTTCAACAGAATCCAGGAGAATGTCACTGGACTGCTGTTAAGAACATATTGAAGTATCTGCGGAATACTAAAGATATGTTTCTTGTTTATGGTGGTGATGTCCAACGTGAGCTCAGTGTTACTTGTTATACTGATGCGAGCTGGGAGACAGATCGTGATGACATCAAATCCCAAACAGGATATGTTTTCGTCATGAATGGAGGTGTTGTTGACTGGAAGAGTGCCAAACAAAGCACACTTGCGATGTCCTCTACAGAAGCTGAATATATAGCTGCTTCAGAAGCTGCAATGGAGGCAGTTTGGATACGGAAATTCATTTCTGGGCTTGGCGTTGTTCCCAGCAATGAACGACCTATGGATATGTACTGCGATAATTCCGGTGCCATAATCATAGCTAATGAACCAGGTGTTCTAAAGGGTGCCAAACACTTTCGTCGGAAAGTTCACTATATTCGAGAAGTTATCGAAAGTGGTGATATTCGTCTCCTCAAAGTTCACACAGATGACAATTTAGCTGATCCTTTTACTAAACCAATGTCTTGTACCAAACATGTGGAGCATGCTAGGAACATTGGGCTGCGACCTGCTAATAGTCTCATGTAAATCTGTTTTTAGTATTTTAAATAATTGGAATGTTGAACAGTTTATATCTTTAATGAATTGATGTAATGGTTATTGTCGTTTTCATACATATCAACTGTATTCCATTTTTGCATGTTTAATCCATGAATGATTTAATTATTCAAAATTGTCCATTGTCAGTTGACGATACGGGAGTATCATCGAATTAAGGCAAATGTGAGCGTGTTGGTGATTTATTTGCCAAACTCATATGTTGTTCATTGTGATGAACATTGGACTGACCCAACCTTCGAGATTTCACTGCATGGATCGGCATCAATAGTGAATCTCGCAAATGGTTATGTCTCTTATCCTTAGACTTGAGATCCAAGTAGGTCTTGCATGTGCGGAATTTTATTCTTTGATATGGTTAAACGCTGTCCTGAATAAGGTAGTTATAAAAACCATTTTCAGGAGTGATTTGAAACACATGAATGACACGTGCAGTCAAAATAGGATTTGTTCCTCCACATGTCATGGAGTTAGATACTATTGGGCCCCTCGATGAATTGAACAGATGTTTGTATGGCCATACCCAAATGAGATTAAGATGAATCTTAATTCACTTGGTAATCTTGTTCAATATCTAGATCGAGAAACAGAATAGTTGAACAAATGGAATGACTTTGATCCATGTCTAGTGTTCAACATAGTATCTGTAACAAAAGGAAAGATGGCATTAAAACCATTTAATTGAGACGTTTAAGAAACTACCCTCACATATTTCTAGGGGCATTGGCGTGTTGCTAGATGCTAACCTTTGCTTGTATAATTACTTGATTATTATGACGTCGCAAGTGGGAGCTGTTGGAGTATGCTCGTGTCATAATAAATAATTATATGGCTAGTCATATGTGAGCCTATGGGGTCACACACATATACACTTAGGTACCTCTTTATGTCGTGTTTATTGTACTTACGACATGTAAATTAGCGTACGTAACTAGGAAACTCTATCGGGCTTCTAATAATTAAGTAATGGACTTAGTTTATTGGACTTGGAAAAACTTATGGGAGGCCCATAAGGCCCATAGGGAGGCCGGCCTGGGGGAGGCTTACAAGGGAAGATTAGTTTGAATTTTGGTCAAGAATATATGGGAAATATCTCCTCATATTTGGTTAACCAATTTCCATAATTCTCTCCCCCTCTCTCTCCCTCTAACTCACGGCAAACAAACACCCTCTCCTAGGGTTTTGTTTTTCATAATCAAATCCTTTGATTCTTGTTCAATCAAAGGCCATTTGAAGGTTACGGGTATAAGGACTAGCATCCAAGGGGTATACGGTGAGGTGTAGTGTGGATACATCATAGAGGTGATCTCCTTTGATCACTTGGTTTTGTTGGTGAATCATTACATTGGTGATAGTCATCATTCGTTGCAACCGATCACGCTACAAAGGTATAAAACATATATGTTTAATTTGTTTTTATTTGATTGATCATATGGCTCTATGGATCCGTGTGGGTGATGTTTGTTCCGCTGCGTTTATTTGATATTTATATATTTTATATTCATACATCACCTATAGTTCATCCCTTCTACTTCAAATTTTGTAAGTCTTTTGCGTATGCGCACCTTTAATAACTAATCCTTTCTTCTTTCTTGTTTTGTTTATGTGCGCAGAGATGGATCTATTCGCCGTTGTGAAGCTGGACAAACCAAAGCAGGTGACTATAGGAGTGCGCCCTCTGAGGGAAGGTGAGCAGCCCCTACTGGAGGCGACTAAGGGTCGCTTGACTGTGCTGCCAGAGGTTGTCCCTGAAAACACACTGCCGCTCCAAGTGACGCCCGTTCAGAGCGTGGCGCCAGATGTGGAGGTGGCGCAAGAGGAGGCGCGCGTTGAGTCGTCTGACAGCATAGAGATCCTAAAGCCTGAGGAGGTGCTGAAGGAGGAGGTTGCGCAGAATATTAAGCGCAAGGGAGAGGCTGGGAGCAGTGGCACCAGGAAGAGACGTCGCCACCTCATTAGGGATGCGGAGTCATCCGCAGAGGAGACATCTGCTTCTGGCGCGGATAAGAAGGCAGCTGAGGCTTCTCCATTTCTGTAAGTGTCTGCGCCTCTATCATGTTTTCTTGTATATTACTTGTCGCAATATTTATTAACTGTTGCTTTTATGTCTTGTAGGGATGATGCCGTGAAGAATGATAGGGTCTCCCGTGGATGTGGTTTCCTCTCCACATAATGAAAACAAGGAGGGGAAAGCAAAGGTTGATGAGGGTGGAGAGGCGCAGCACTTGATGGATGAGTTGGCTGCAACTGCTGCGCGCCAGGCTGAGCTGGTGGCTCAGTTAAGGGAGAAGTATATCGGGGAGAGCAGTACTCTTGCCCAGAAGGATGAGGAGCTAGCAAAGCTCCGTGCGCAGTTGGCGGATGCGCAGGTGGAGTTGGAGTCCTCGCGGGTGTATACTGAGAAGATCACCCATGAGAAGTTGTCCGCCTTGGCTGAGGTGGAGAAGGCGTGCGGGGAGCTTCATCATTATAAGTCCGACCTTACTTGGGCTGTGCGCTTCTTGGAGGAGAAGAAGGTGGAGCATTTTGCTAACATTGCCAAGTTTAAGGAGGATATGATGAAGATCATCCAGCTGCAGGAGGCAAGCTGCATGGCTTGAGCATCGAGTACGATGAGGAGTTATATCCTCATTTGATGTCTACCATTGCTGAGCGCAGGTATTTCTTTTATACTCTTCTCCTTCGTAATACTTTTTGTTGCTATGCTTGTTATTAACACAAATTATCTTTGTTGATGTAGGTGGTTGATTAGCCACGGGCTGCGCCTGGCAGCAATGGGTACTCTTGAGTCCCAAGAGGTGTTGGACGCCTTTGGGAAGGTGGTTCACTGCGCAGTGGCTCGGGGAAAGTCGCAGGCTATGGAAGAACTCCATGAGGCCAAGTTGCTGAACAAGGATTTGACTGAAGTCCCTGGGTATAATGTTGCTGCGTATGATGAGCTGATGCAGGCTATGGCAGGGTTGAAGGTCCTCGAGTTGCCGCACATTGGCAGGTTGGAGCGCGACCAAGACAACCCCATAGATGTACTTATGGCGGGGTTGACGTTGGAGCGCCACCTTAGAGAGGATGCAGAGGCGCAATCGGATTACTTTCTGAAGCCTGATGTGTCGCAACTGCAGATTCCTGTGTTTGCGCAGCCTCGCCACATCCTTAACCCATTTGCTCTTGAAAGGGAGATTCCCTTGAAAGAGGTGTTGGAGCGTCACGAGCAGAGGGCTGCTCAGAAGAGGGGCATCAAGGGTAAGGCAGTGTTGTGTGGCGTGGGCGCTGCACACATCCCTAGGTCTGATGGTGTGCCCGTAAGCGTTCCTACCATATCTCCCAAGGACGCTTTGATTCTGAGGAAGCTTCAGGAGGCGGGGAGTTCTGCTGCTCCGGAGGAGAGCCCTGAGCATCGCCATAGCGTGTAGGCTTTTTGTATATCTACTATGTAAATAATGAAGTGTATCTTTCCTTGTAATTTTTTGTGGAAAAATGTTGAATGAGATACCTTTTTGTTGATTAAGTACGTGACTTAAAATATACTTGCATTGTTTGCTAAGTTTGATTATTTAACCAAGTGTTTTAAGTGCGTGACTTTAAGAATTATACTTGCATTGTTTGCTAAGTTTTGACCAAGTGTCTTGGCTCGTTATTTGCTAAGCTTGTACGGTGTACTTAGTATTTGCGCATCCGTCGTGGGATACGCACTTGAAACTTACCTCGACGTCTCAAAAGTAAGGCGCTTAGCAAGGATACGTGATCCAATGTTGATGGGTTTGCAACCCTCTTACTCAACGAGTGAATTAGTAGGTTAACTCATCCTTTATGCCTTCGTGGGTCTTTAATTAGTGCATGCACGCCATGTAGGCAAAAATATAAGATAAAAATATTGACATATATGAGTATGTATGTAATAAAGTGAAATGTGCTATGGAGTTAGTTAGAAATCATAACATTTTATCGATACTTGCAAGTTTTCTGAAAAAATAAAAATACAATTCCTAGGAAAGAAAAGAAAAACAAACACTTATTGGGCATCTCGTAGGATGCAAAGGTGTCTGTGTAATGGCCGTGGCCTAAAAATAACATCTTTTGAGATTGCAGATGTTCCAAGTGCGCGCTAGGTCGTGCCCTTCCATATCGCGCAGTCTGTATGCGCCGTTGCCGAGCTCGTCTGTGACCTCGTAAGGTCCTTCCCATTTTGGTCCGAGCTTTCCTGTGTCTTCCGCGTGGCTCGCATCATTGGCGGGGTAAACAAAGTCTCCTGGTCTGAATGAAGTGTGTTTGACCTTTGCATCATAATACTTCTTCATTTTTGCCTTAGCCTTTGCTTCGCGTATAGCTGCGCGTTCACGCCTTTCTTCCAGTAAGTCTAAGTCTATGCGCCGTTCCTCGTCGTTTGTTGTGACGTTGACCTCTGTTGTGCGTATAGTTGGCATTCCTATCTCAGCTGGTATGACGGCTTCTGTTCCATAGACTAGGGAGAATGGTGTATTGCCAGTACTGGTTTTGATTGTTGTGTGATGCGCCCATAAGACATGCGAGAGCTCATCCACCCATCTTCCTTTATGTTTGTCAAGGTGCGCTTTTATTCCTTCACCTAGACTGCGGTTTGCGCGCTCAACTAGGCCATTGGTTTGTGGGTGTTTTACTGAAGCGAAGTGTTGCGTGATGTTTAATTGCGCGCACCAATCTTTGAATGGGTTATCACAGAATTGATTTCCGTTGTCTGATATGATCTCTCCCAGTAGTCCGAAGCGACAGACAATGTTGTCCCAGACAAAGCGTTTGACTTGGTTTCCTGTGATGCTCACCACCGCCTTTGCTTCAATCCACTTCGTAAAGTAGTCTATGGCTACGATGAGGAACTTTACTCCTCCTGCTGCTACAGGAAAGGGTCCTGCGATGTCAATGCCCCATTTATAAAATGGCCATGGTGAGGTAATAGGTGTTAGCTCTTGTTGTGGTCGGCGCGGGATTGGCCTATGTACTTGACAATTGCTGCATTTCTTTATCAGATTGCGTGCGTCGCGATGCATAGTTGGCCAATAATACCCTGACCTTAGAGCGCTTGCCACCACAGATCGCGGCCCTGAGTGCATACTACATGATCCAGCGTGGATTTCTCTGAGTACGTAGTCTGCTTGAAGAGGTCCAACACATCTGAGCCAGGGTTGTAAGAAAGAGCGTCGATAGAGTATGTTGTCTCGTAGTTCAAACCGTTGCGCTGTGCGCCGCACTCTTCGAGCGTCCTTATGATCTTGTGGTAAGATTCCCTTGCTGATGAATTCAATGATAGGTGTCATCCATGTAGGATCTTGTTCTTCTATCACTGTGGATATCTCCATTTCCAAGATTGACTTATTTTTTAGGATTTCTACCAATACCTGTTTTGAGCGGTGCGCGAAGCTTATGGATGCGATTTTGCTGAGCGCATCCGCTTTCCTGTTATCTCCTCTAGGCACCTGTTTTATTGTGAAACTGTCAAAGCTTTTGATTAAGGACTTGGTCTTTTCTAGGTATTGGATCATGTGTTCATCCTTGGCTTCATATTCACCTAGTACATGGTTAGCGACTAGCCGAGAATCTACATTTGCTTCCAAGTTGCGTACACCCATTTGGATTGCGATGCGTAGTCCGGCTAGTAGGGCTTCGTATTCTGCCTCATTGTTTGTGGCTGTGAATTCAAAACGCAGCGCATAGGTGAATTCCATACCTTCTGGATTTGTAAGAATAAGGCCCGCGCCTGATCCGTCTACACATGAGGATCCATCTGTGAACAGAATCCAGGGTTCCTGTAGATCTGTTTTGGTTGTAGGTATTGGACAGTCGTTATCTGGCTTCTCCAAAATGAAATTGGCTAAGATTTGTCCTTTGATTGCAGTGCGTGGTCTATACGAGATGTTATATTCACTTAACAGTACACTCCACTTCTGTAAGCATCCTGATGCGTCAGGCTTAGAGATAACTTATTTGATTGGCTGATCAGTGATTACAGCTATTGGGTGCGCTTGAAAGTATCTGCGCAGCCTTTTGGCTGCGAATACTAGAGCTAATACCAGCTTTTCCATAGCGTTGTAGTTAGTCTATGTTTTCTTCAGGGCTTTGCTTACAAAGTATATGGGTGTCTGGACGGAGTTCCTATCTGTCAATAGTACTGCGCTAACTGCTACATGAGTTGCCGATAAATACATGATTAGCTCTTCCCCTGGTCGCGGTGCGACAAGTTTGGGAAGAGATGCCAGATGGTGTTTAAGTTGTTGGAAAGCTTCCTCTGCTTCTTCGGTCCAGCGAAAGTCTCCTTTTTTAGTACACTTCGTGAGCGTTTTAAATAGAGGAAGGGATTTGTCTGCTGACTTAGATAAGAAACGGTTTAGCCCTGCTAACTTTCCATTCAGTGACTGGACTTCTTTAAGTGTGCGCGGTGAGGGGAGATCAATAACAGCCTTTGTTTTTTCTGGGCAAGGCTTGATTCCATCAGGTTCTATCAAGTATCCAAGGAACATGCCTTCGGTTGCGTCGAAGGTGCACTTCTTGGGATTTAACTTCATGTTTATTCGCCCCAATGTTCTGAACATTTCCTCGATGTCGCGCACCAATTCATCCTCTGTGTGGCTTTTGATGATGAGGTTGTCAACGTAGACCTCCAAGTTGCGGCCGACTTGTTTTTCGAAAGCTGTGTCCACCAGTCGTTGGTATGTCGCGCCTGCGTTCTTTAAGCCAAAAGGCATTTTTGTGTAGCAGTACTGATGAGGCGAAAAATGATCCGTTTTTAGGGGGTCATTTAAGCCCGAATCCGAATTTATTTGATCAAATATTGCCCTAAATCGTTCCTTTTGTGATTTTAGGTACTTTGGGAGTGAAATCTGGAAAAGAAAGCAATTCGGACGTTTTTGGAGCATAAAAGTGAAGAAAACGCCAAAGTCTTAATTTTCCTTGCTAGGAACAGTAGGTGACGGCGTCAAGAGTAGTTCCCTGACGGCGTCAAGAGTAAAATTCCATGACGATCCAGAAGAGATTTGACGGCGTCATGAAGGTAGGGCGTCAAGAGAAAAAGTCATGACGGCCTGGAAATGATTTGTACTTGACGGCGTCAAATGTAGATCTAGGCAGTCCGAGGATTGTTTTGGCGGCGAGGTGACGGCGTCACCTATTTGGTCTTGACGCCGTCAGACCCCTTTTCCTATATATAGTTTTCTAATTTTTCACATTTAGGGAGAGAAGTTTTGGGAGAAACCCTAAGTACGATTTTGGTGTAACTTTACAGGTTTTTCAAGGGTTCCAACCCCTTGATACCTTGCATGTTTAATCAAGATAAGTGTTCTTCTAATTCAATCAATATGTCTGTGTGTTGGTTGTCTATATCATGTTCTTGTCTTAATTCCATCATGCTAGGCTAGATCTATCTTGTGTTTGCTTAGATCTAATGAAACCTAGATATTGATTATGTGTTGATTACTTGCTTATTCTTGTTGTGGATGAATGATTTATATGTTAGGCTTAAGAAAACTGGCAGATCTCCAATTGGTAACATGCTTGAACGTCTTAAGAAACATGAACCAACGCGCACTAGGTCTTTATTGGTTGTATTTAATGCATGAGCCACTGTTTACAATCCCTATAGTTGTGCTGGGCATGGTGTAGGAGGAGATAAAAGCTCATAGAATTGGGGAGTTATGTGTGCCACCCCATGAATTGTATTAAGGAATACGATCCGTCATCCATGCAATTATAACAAGTAATTAACGTGTAAAAGATATCTAGGGAGTAGTGAAATCTAAGTAAACACATTTTCTCCGATTACTGCTCACAACCTTAGTATAAATTAGTTTATTTTCATTTCTAGTATTTTATTTTGATTGCATCTTAGTATTGGGTTAGTTGATTAGCAACTAATTCCGCCCAAATCCTTCAAACCCGAGATTTTAAATTGCTTTCAATAAAATATAAAAACACAAAAATAATCATCCCTCACCTTTAGAACTAATATTTAGGCTTTCTAATCCTAGCGACACTATTCCTAAGCTGAACGATCAATCCCCCGGTACTTGTCACTATACTATACTACAACGATCAGGTACACTGCCTGGTGGGGGTTGTAAGCTTCTCGAGATCCCTCGAGAGGTAAAGCCTGTTGCGATTCCCACGCATCAAGTTTTTGGCGCTGCAGCCCGGGGAATAGTTATTGTATAGGTTAGAATTTCTTTGTATTAGGTCTACTTGCTAGATTCCTTTCTAGTAAGACTTTATTTTTATTTTTTAGGTCTTCTTTAGTCTATCTTAGTTCTTTGTGCTTTTGTTCGTAACTCTTCACCACCTGCCATCATGGCAAATGACGAATCCCTTAACCTTAGGATCACTAGGAGTCGTAGCTCCACTCGAAACCTTGTCTTGCCTTATGCGGAGCCCGAAAGAGAACTGCATAGATTGAGACAATATCACTCAACTTCTGAACCATCTAGCGTTGCCATCGATTTTGATGCACCTCTTTCTGAAGAAAATTCAGAAAACCATGTCACAACCGCTAGCTCCCAACCCAACGACGAGACTAGTACCCCCGCAACCCCCATTCCTAAGCGTCTTAAAGACTACTCCTCCCCAACCTCTCGTGGCTTCTCAAACGCCATTGTCTACCCAAACGAACACACCAACGGGGTCTTGCATGCAAACGATGTTTGGCTTGTCAAAAGTGTGTGTAAGTTTCGCGGACTAGATGAGGAAAATCTAATCCAACACATCAAGGACTTCCTGAAAATAGTGGACACCCTCCATACGGATGGGGCTACTAGAAACACATCCCGATTGCGATTCTTTCCTTTCACCTTATATGAAAAAGCCCAAGAATGGTATGACAAACTCCCTTCCGAATCTATTTTCACATGGGAGCAACTCATATCCAAGTTCTATGAGAAGTTCTTTCCACCCGGAAAAACCTCAGCATTTAGAGATAGGATCCTCCATTTCCGGAAGGGGAAGGATGAACCCTTCCATAAATCATGGACTAGATTCAAAGATTTAATAAGACAAGTTCCCCATCATGGCATTGAGCTTTGGCTTTTGGTCCAAATCTTCTACGATAATATCTCCTCTAAAGACCGAAACAGAATTAACCAATCTAGAAAAGGAAGATTGGCCAATCTTAGTGCCGAGGAAGGATAGGATAGGATTGAAGAATATGCTCAAGACCAGGATGACACTTGGGATGAAACTGAGTCGACTGTTAGCATTTCTGAAATCACCTCGGATCGGTTGAGAAAAATTCACAAGAGAGTGGAATTGCTATCTGATCGCAATTACCTAAACAGCTGTCAAATCCTTACTTGATCTGCAATTACTGTGGGGGCCCGCATGAGGTGGAAGAATGCGGAGGAGCAACCACAACTGAACATGCATGCTTGTCAGGAGGGGACATTTATGCTGATCCCTCCCTTTTGCCTTTTTACCAAAATGACGATTACACCCTTTGGGGAAATCTGGTAAAGAAAAGAGAAGGGGAGGAAGGCCCTGAATTCAAAATCAGGAGCAATTTCGAAGATGACCTTGGTCACTTCACTCAAGAAAAAGACTTGCAAATGAAAGGCCTTAATGAGCTTTTCGACGAGCAGCAGGAGGGTATTGGAGAATTTTTCAACAAGCTTAACTCAGCCCTAGATAATCTTCAAACGCCATCAGTAAGCAAAAAAGACCCCATGCTCGCGATAACCACGCGAGCTGGAACGACAACCAAGGACCCTCCTTACCCAAACTCGTCCCCCATCACCCTCGATCCAAACAAACCTGGGGAGGAGGAGGAGGATGTCGGCGGTGGTGCCCCAGACCAACCGCCCGTGACGACCCCTTCCCCATCAGCCCTGCCTAACCAACCTGTGAGAATCCCATTCCCGTCCCGATTAAGGAACCAGAAAACTGAGAATGATAACAAGAGGTTCTTGTCATACCTAAAATACTCAGTTGTCACAATACCTCTCCTTGATGCTTGCTATCACATGCCAAAGTATAGCACATACTTCAAAAATCTACTTGCTAACAGGAAGAAACTCGAGGGTCTTGTGACCCTGGGGGAAGAATGCTCAGTGGTGACCCATCGAGGGCTACCAAAGAAGGTAGACGATCCGGGCAGCTTCACCCTGCCTTGCTCCATAGGACCTCTATCAATCAAGAATGCTCTTGCTGATTTAGGAGCGAGTATAAATCTCATGCCTCACTCTATGTTCCGTAGACTAGGATACTCTGGATTGAAGCCTACCCGTATGAACATCCAACTAGCCGATAGATCGGTCAAGTACCCCGTAGGGATATGCGAGAATGTGCTAGTCAAAGTTGGGAATTCAAATTCTCGGTTGACTTCATAATCCTGGATATGGAGGAGGATGACTTGGTACCCATCATCTTAGGTAGACCATTTCTTGCTACCGCTCGTGCAGTCATCGATGTCTACGATGGCAAATTAACATTACGAGTGGGAGACGATAGCACAACCTTCGACATTATGGATTCTATGGACCTCTCCCTCGAAGCAGCCGACTGACTCTATTTTATCAGGGAAGTAGATGAACTCACAGATGTCATTGATAGTTGTGTCGATGAACGGATCGATGAAGGCTGGCTACGTGACGAAAGTTTTCTGCCTTTGCTAGAGGTGGAAAAGATGGAGGATGTTAATGCAGTCTCCTTCTACCCCAGACAAGAGGCAACGGAGCAGCTCGAGCTCCGAAAGCCCGAAAACAAGCTCAAACCTTCTATTATCGAGCCCCCTAACATAGATCTTAAAGAGCTTCCTAACCATTTGGAGTACGCCTTCCTTCAGGGAGAGAGTCAACTCCCGGTAATCATAAACTCTTCCTTGGAACATGAACAAAAAGTTAAACTCTTAGAGGTCCTAAAAAAATACAAGGGGGTGCTTGCATGGAGTGTAGCCGACATTAAGGGGATTGACTCGACTTTTTGCACACATAAGATTCTCATGGAAGAAGATTATAAACCTACCGTGCAACCCCAGAGGCGCGTGAACCCTAACATTAAGGAAGTAGTGAAGAAATAAGTCATAAAACTTTTGGATGCAGGATTGATTTACCCGATCTCAGATAGCCCATGGGTCAGTCCTGTGCAGGTTGTACCTAAAAAGGGTGGAATGACTGTAGTAAAAAATGACAAGGGTGAGATGGTGCCCCAGAGAACTGTCACTGGATGGCGGGTATGCATCGACTATCGAAAGCTCAATGATGCCACGAGGAAAGATCACTTTCCCTTACCATTCATTGATCAGATGTTAGAGAGATTATCTGGACACGATTACTATTGCTTCTTGGATGGATTCTCTGGATATTTTCAGATTCCCATAGCACCTGAGGACCAAGAAAAGACCACGTTTACCTGCCCTTATGGAACATTTGCCTACAAAAGGATGCCTTTTGGGCTATGTAATGCCCCCGCCACTTTCCAACGATGCATGACCGCAATCTTTCACGAACTCATGGAAGACAGCATGGAAGTGTTCATGGATGACTTTTCAGTCTTCGGGAACTCCTTCGACCGCTGTCTTGCTAATCTAGAAAAGATGCTTAAACGGTGTGAGGAAACCAACTTGGTGCTAAACTGGGAGAAATGTCATTTCATGGTGAAGGAAGGGATTGTGTTAGGACATAAGATCTCAGGAAATGGAATAGAGGTAGACCAAGCTAAAGTTGAAGCTATATCTAAGTTACCATACCCCACAACTGTCAAAGCAATACGCAGCTTCTTGGGGCATGCCGGGTTTTATCGGAGATTCATCAAAGATTTCTCCAAAATCGCTCGGCCAATGACTAAATTACTTGTGAAGGATGCTCCGTTCGATTTTTCCCAAGAATGCAAGGATGCATTCGATCTCTTAAAAAGGGAACTCACTCAAGCTCCAATCATGATCACACCCAACTGGGAGTTACCATTCGAAATCATGTGTGACGCTAGCGACTTCGCTGTCGGGGCTGTATTAGGTCAACGACGTGACAAGCTTTTCCAACCTATTTACTACGCTAGCAAAACCATGAATCCCGCTCAAGAGAACTACTCCACCACCGAGAAAGAACTATTGGCCGTAGTGTTTGCATTCGACAAATTCCGACAATATCTTGTCCTTTCAAAAACAGTCGTCTTCACTGATCACTCGGCTCTTAGATATCTCTTCGTGAAGCAGGATGCTAAGCCATGACTAATTCGGTGGATCTTGTTGCTACAAGAATTCGATGTTGAGATTCGTGATAAGAGGGGAGCAGAAAATCTGGCCGCAGATCATCTATCTCGTCTCGAAAACCCCTTGGATGAGCACGATAGAAGTGAGATTAGGGATTCATTTCCTGACGCACAACTCATGTTGGTGAGTGACTCGGAGCCGTGGTACGCCGATTTTGCTAATTACCTCGCAAGTAGACTCGTTCCTGAACACCTGACTAAGTACGAAAGGAAGAGGTTCTTTTCCCAGCTAAAATACTACTTTTGGGATGAACCCTTTTTATTCCGAAGGTGTCCTGACCAAATTATAAGGCGTTGTGTTTCGGAAAATGAGGCAGTAAAGATTATAAGGGAATGTCACTCTGGCCCCTCTGGCGGGCATCATGGGATAAACGTTACCGCCCGAAAGGTTCTCGATGCGGGATTCTATTGGCCCACAATTTTCTGTGATGTAAAAGAAATGGTGCAGGCGTGCGATGCATGTCAACGAGCCGGAAATATATCACATAGGGATGAAGCACCTCAGAACTTTATACAAGTTTGTGAGGTATTCGATGTTTGGGGGATTGACTTCATGGGACCCTTTCCATCTTCAGGGGGAAACGAGTACATATTAGTTGCCACTGACTATGTTTCAAAATGGGTTGAGGCACAAGCCCTTAGGACCAATGACGCAAGAGTAGTCATTCATTTCCTGAAAAAGCTATTCGCAAGATTCGGGATTCTGAAAGCTCTCATCAGTGATAGGGGAACCCATTTTTGCAATGCACAAATGGAAAAGGTCATGAAGAGGTATGGAGTACCCCATCGATTCTCCACCGCCTATCATCCACAGACCAATGGCCAAGTCGAAAACACCAATAGAGCTATTAAAAGAATACTTGAAAAAACGGTTAGTCAAAACAGAAAGGACTGGTCATTTAAACTCGACGAAGCCTTATGGGCATTCCGAACCGCCTACAAAACACCTATTGGAACGACCCCCTTCCGCATGGTGTATGGTAAGGCATGTCACTTACCGGTAGAATTAGAACACAAGGCTTATTGGGCGCTTAAGACATGCAACTTAGATTACGCAACTGCTGGAAATAATAGGTTTTTGCAATTACACAAGCTTGATGAGCTTAGACTAGAATCCTATGAATCCTCCATCACATATAAAGAAAGAGCTAAAAGATGGCATGACCAGAGAATTAAGAAACCCAAAGAATTTTCAGAGGGAGACAAGGTCCTATTATACAATTCTCGGTTGAGATTATTTCCGGGAAAACTTAAGTCTAGATGGTATGGACCGTTCACGGTAAAGAATTCTTCTAAATTTGGAGCGGTAGTGTTAATAGATGATGAAGGTAGGGAGTTCACTGTTAACATACAACGTGTAAAACACTACCAAGAGAATAACAATGAAATGATTAGTGAGGAGGATGTGACGTTTGATGATGAGATCACGTAGTAACCCATGACCTTGAGTCTAGCTACAAGACTCGTAAATAAAGAAAAGCGCTTCTTGGGAGGCAACCCATGTTCTGTGTGATTTTATTTTTGTTTGATTGTTATTCGCTTCTGTATGCATGCTTTATTTTTATTGTTGGTAGATCATGTTTCTAAACTAAATAGTGGAAATACTTTACTTTGTTGTTTTGGACTAGTCTTAACTCCACCTAAAAAGTATTTTTGCAAAAGATAAGTGTAAGGGGAAACCCCAAATATGTTTTTAAGAAACAAACCGATCATGATTCTCCACAATATTAAATGAACATGTATATTCGTATTTGTTAGAGTCAAATGCTTGTATTGAGTCATAATGAAGTTTTGCAGGATTTTCCAGGAAGTAGGACCAAGTTTTTCCAGAAATTTTCCGGAAACTTAACATAAGAATTTCTGCAGGTCAATTCTGACGGCGTCAGGAGTTTACTCTTGACGGCGTCAGGTGTAAAAATCTGGAAATTTTACCGGTTTTGTTTTTCTAACGGAGTCTTATGGTTTTTGTGAATTATTAAGTTTTATAATCTCCAGGAAATCTGCAAACTTCATTCCACAAGCATTATATCTTATCTTGTTTTCTAGGATTTAGTAACTTATTTAGGATGCCGTCGATTTTACGCGAGGTTGTCTTTTTTATTTTGTCAGGTTTTACAGGTTATGTATGATAAGAAGATGATTTTATATTCTAGAAGGGAAGCTTTGATTGTTCATTTTCTTGAAGGAAGATTTAACCTGGCCATCCTATTATCCATACCGAGCGAATCAGGGGAGTACTTGATTTCATTCTCTTTACTTTTCACTTTTACATTCTTTACTTGAACATTGGGGACAATGTTCATCTTAAGTGTAAGGGGAGGGTAAAAAGATGATACCTTACATATGCACTTTCGCTTGAGTTTGTTTTGTTTAATGGTAGATGTGTAATAAAACTATGAGAAATACTTGTTAGTGTAATTTTAGCGCCAAATTTAAAATTTTTTACAACATTTAGGAGTGAAACTTTAGCAATAGCAAGCGTCTCATGGATAGGAGATTGTACGACTAGCACATAACCGTATATTCAGAAAAATTTTCCACCCAAATATGTGAGGTTCGCCTTTAGATTTGATAGGAAAAGCATTTACTATTAGTGCTTATGAGTGTACCGGTAGCATTTAGATTCTAGAACTTGCGTTAGTGATGCATTCCAATACCGCTAGTGAGACTACATTCGTGTGGTAGGATTTACTACATGATAAGAGGCATTAGGATCACCCTTGTGTTAAACCCGTATCATAATTACTTGACCATTTAAGTCATATTACTTGGCTAGTTAAGTCAACTAATTTTTCCCACACCCTTAGCGTTGTACTCATTTTTAGTACACGAAACCCCTAGTACACCCCTCCGAGCATATCTTTTCGTTTCTAACTTTAAGCATTTTACTTAAAGGAAGAATTTGTTACACCCCACTTAAATGTACAACCAAATCGCCTTAGCCTTCCGTGTATGCGCTCATTTTTAGTGCATTATTGTTATTTGTTAAACCCTAAGTTAACTTTCTAATTGATTACATGGTTGCTAAGTCGAGTCATATCCTTGTACATATTATTTTGGGACGATTGGAACTCATGGGTAAGTACTTATTTTATGAAGTAATGGGGAAGAACATAATATTATTACCCCCGTATGTGCGTTAATCTTAAAAGTGCTCCAAGTGTTTTAATTTTCTTAATTCGAGTCATTAGATTAGTTTAATGTAAAGTATGTAAAGATTCAAGTGTAAGGGGAATGCTCAATCCCCTATAATGTATTATTTTGGATGGTAGGGTAAGAGTGTATGCAAAAAAAAAATAATAAATAAAAATTAAAAAAAAATCAAGAAAAAGAAAAAAAAATAGAAAAAAGGAAAAAAGAGAAAAAAAACATACGGACTACTATCCCGTTTCATTCTATGTTTATTTTATGTTTTTGTTATTAGCATAAGTCGAGTCTAGTCTTGGCTTAGCAACGCCATATTGTACATGTAATTGACCAAGATTGTTAACTCGCAACCAGTAAAACTTCCTTTATCCAACAAAACCGTGTATTTCATATCCCTACACCTAACGTTACAACCCTTTAAAAAACCTCTTTGATAGTTTATCCTAGGTGCTTACGCCATGTGGTGGAGGTTTGATCCTTTCCCAAGCCTATTGTAATCTATTTTGCTATGACAGGTAGTGAGAGATATCTTCCGTTTCCATATTGTAATTTACACTTTATTACACCCGAGAGATGTGAGTATCTAAACACTATTTGTGAGGTGCTTGTGTATGACCTCCGTGCTTGTCTATTGGTCTTTAGTGGAACGATTATTTGTTGTAATTACTTTTATATTAGTGTTAAATGACCCCTAACTTGTATTTTGACTAGAATAAAAGCACATTTGCTTGAGGACAAGCAAATCTCAAGTGTAAGGGTATATGATGAGGCGAAAAATGATCCATTTTTAGAGGGTCATTTAAGCCCGAATCCGAATTTATTTGATCAAATATTGCCCTAAATCGTTCCTTTTGTGATTTTAGGTACTTTGGGAGTGAAATCTGGAAAAGGAAGCAATTCGGACATTTTTGGAGCATAAAAGTGAAGAAAACGCCAAAGTCTTAATTTTCCTTACTCGGAACAGTAGGTGACGGCATCAAGAGTAGTTCCCTGACGGCGTCAAGAGTAAAATTCCATGACGATCCAGAAGAGATTTGACGGCGTCATGAAGGTAGGGCGTCAAGAGAAAAAGTCATGACGGCCTGGAAATGATTTGTACTTGACGACATCAAATGTAGATCTAGGCAGTCCGAGGATTGTTTTGGCGGCGAGGTGACGGCGTCACCTATTTGGTCTTGACGCCGTCAGACCCCTTTTCCTATATATAGTTTTCTAATTTTTCACATTTAGGGAGAGAAGTTTTGAGAGAAACCCTAAGTACGATTTTGGTGTAACTTTACAGGTTTTTCAAGGGTTCCAACCCCTTGATACCTTGCATGTTTAATCAAGATAAGTGTTCTTCTACTTCAATCAATATGTCTATGTGTTGGTTGTCTATATCATGTTCTTGTCTTAATTCCATCATGCTAGGCTAGATCTATCTTGTGTTTGCTTAGATCTAATGAAACCTAGATATTGATTATGTGTTGATTACTTGCTTATTCTTGTTGTGGATGAATGATTTATATGTTAGGCTTAAGAAAACTGGCAGATCTCCAATTGGTAACATGCTTGAACGTCTTAAGAAACATGAACCAACGCGCACTAGGTCTTTATTGGTTGTATTTAATGCATGAGCCATTGTTTACAATCCCTATAGTTGTGCTGGGCATGGTGTAGGAGGAGATAAGAGCTCATAGAATTGGGGAGTTATGTGTGCCACCCCATGAATGGTATTAAGGAATACGATCCGTTATCCATGCAATTATAACAAGTAATTAACGTGTAAAAGATATCTAGGGAGTAGTGAAATCTAAGTAAACGCATTTTCTCCAATTACTGCTCACAACCTTAGTATAAATTAGTTTATTTTCATTTCTAGTATTTTATTTTGATTGCATCTTAGTATTGGGTTAGTTGATTAGCAACTAATTCCGCCCAAATCCTTCAAACCCGAGATTTTAAATTGCTTTCCATAAAATATAAAAACACAAAAATAATCATCCCTCACCTTTAGAACTAGTATTTAGGCTTTCTAATCCTAGCGACACTATTCCTAAGCTGAACGATCAATCCCCCGGTACTTGTCACTATACTATACTACAACGATCAGGTACACTGCCTGGTGGGGGTTGTAAGCTTCTCGAGATCCCTCGAGAGGTAAAGCCTGTTGCGATTCCCACGCATCAAGTACACTCCTTGACTGGTGTGGAAAGCTGTTTTTTCTTCATCTTCGATTGCCATCTGAATTTGATGATACCCTTTGTATGCGTCTAGGAAGCATTTGAAAGGGTATCCGCACAGGGATTCTACCTTCCAGTCTATTTCTGGCAGTGGGTAGCAGTCCTGTGGACATGCTTTGTTGAGGTCCGTGAAGTCCACGCACATTCTCCAACTGCCATCGCTCTTCTTTACTATAACTGGGTTAGAGAGTCAGTCGTGGTAGTACACTTTGCGCATGATGCACGATCTAGGGCCTGGCCGCACTTCTTTTGTCGTATTGGGGGATATCCTTGTCGGATTTGTAGCTTATGCTCTGTGATAGAGCGTGGCACTCCTGTCATATGTTTTGGTTCCCATGCGAAGATGTCCAGGTTCTTCTGCAAGAGTGCGCATACGGCTGCTTTACCTGTGTCAGATAAAGATCCAAAAATCGAAACTTGTTGCTCCGGGTAATCGGGATGAATAGCGACTTTTAGATTTGGTGTTTTTTCTGTGCGTTGTTCTGGAATGGTCTCTACTTCAGTTGTTACCGCATTACATTCACTTGGTGGTACTGTTGTGTTATAGAGAATGACAACTCCTCCTTCCTCTGGAAACTTAAGCATTCCGTGCGCTGTGGATGGTACAGCGCGCATGGATGATATTCCAGGTCTCCCAATGATACCATTGTATGGTGAGGGAGACTTTATTACCATGAAATTTATCCATGTTTCGATTGAGTGTTGTTCATCTCCTACGACCACCAACAAATGTATCTGCCCCATGGGCCAGATCTTTTCTCCCGTGAATCCAGTCAATGACGTTGTTGCTGGTATCAATTGACTTTGGATTTCAGGTCGCAGTCTTTTGAAACAGTGATCATACAGGATATCTGCGGATGCTCCTCCGTCAATGTACATGCGGTGGATATCATGTCCTCCCGTATGTATTTCAATAGTTAGAGGCTCTACAACTGCGTTGTCCGCAACTAGAGTAGGGAAAGATATCTCTTTTTCTGGAGAGAATTTTTGGCTGACTTTCTGCTTTATCTTACGCTGCCATGACTGTATCATGTATATGGTATCAGCTTTTTCCTTGGGGGGTTCTTTCTTACCCCCGTTCTTCTGTTTATCTTTTCCCTCTTTGATGTTTTTTACGAGGTGGTCCATTCTGCCTTCTCTTACTAACTTTTCAATCAATTGTCTTAGCTGGATGCACTCATTAGTTGTATGGCCTTTTTGGCCATGATACTCGCAGTATCCGTTCCCTATGCGTTTTTCCTCTGCGGTGCGCATTGGTGGCGGTTTTGGGAAGTTTGCACCTTCTGTTACAAATATTTCCCTCGGGGTTTTTGTAAGAGGGGTATATTTGTCATTGTCTCTTCCACTGCGGTAATTCCTGCTGCGGTTGTTATTCTGATCATTGGATTGTCTCCGAGGCTGCTCTTGCTGCCTATAGTTCGAATAACCCTTCTTGCTGTCCGCAGCAGCTGCTTCTCCCTGTATAAAGGATCTAGTGCGCTTTGTTAGCTCATCGAAAGTCTGTGGAACTTTGTCGTTTAGCTTTCGGATGAGTTCTGGGTTATTAATCCCATTCATGAACCCTGAAATTTTTAGGATTTCAGGACATGCTTTGACCTGTATGCACTCATCCTTGAAGCGTTCCATAAAAGCGCTGGTCGATTCCCCTTGGCGCTGTTTCACTCTTGCTAGCTCGACAGGGTTTTTAGCGCACTTCTTTCGCTCGGTGAAGTTAAGACGGAATGCTTTCCGTAATTCCTCGAACCCACCAATGCTCCTACGTGGGAGTTTGCTAAACCATGTGCGCGCGTTCCCTACTAACGTAGAATTAAACATGTGGCACCACACAGGCTGTGGCCAGTTTTCGATAGTGGCGGCTGATTCGAAAACTTTTAGGTGATCATCCGGATCACCTGTTCCATCATATGTTTTCACGTTAGTGGGCATGCGCCTGCATTTGCGGTCTGAGTAATCGCTGATGCGCCGTGTAAACGCGTCAACTTTCTGGCGACGCCATGGAAGAGACATATCTTCGTTCTCTTCATCGCGACGCCTTCCTCTTGACTTCCAGTGTCCTGTCTCTTTATCCTCGTTGTCCGAGGAGTCACTGGAGGAATAATAATCTCTTTTTCGGCGCTTGCGCCGGCTTCTTTCAGAAGAAGAGCTTGAGGGATCTTTACTCGGGGATCTTCTTTTTCCCAATCTGTCTTGGATCCTCTTACTTCCAGGTTTGGAGGATCCTTGGCTTGGCGAATGTTGAGGTCCTAATCGGTCTTGTATCCCCCGACTGCCAAGTCTGGAGTGAACATTAGTGCGCCTCTCGCTATCTTCTGAGTATTGTGAATCAGATGTCGTACCCAGCCTATCATGGATAGTGGTACGTTCTGCGCGTCTTCCTCGTGGGTGACGCAGTGGTGATGGTTCGCGTTCAAGACCAAAATTCAGTCGAGCTTGTAGGCTCGTACTTGCCCTTCTCCTCGCCTCTTCCTGCATGAGGGCGGTTAAGGTTTCATAGTTTTGGGATACAAAATTTCCCAAAGTTAGATTGGGTGCGTCCTCCGTTGTTGCAAGAATGTCTGCCTCAGTATTAGGCACCCTATCTCGGTTAGGCGCGCCTGGTGGCACAGTGTTGTTCACTGCGGGCACAGTTTGATGAGGAGTAGTGAAGAGAGTGCGCTGGAGTTCCTCAACGCTTGGGACCACTGGGGTGACTTGGGTAGCCCTTACAGGTAGTTCTACCGCTGGAAGAGGTTGGGTTGTCCCTGCCTCTTGGTGACCAGGTGCGCTGGTTGTTCCAACAACCTGTCTAGAGGTCAAATCTTGTTGATTCTTCCTCTGATGGTCACGTTTTTCTGACTGCGGAGTCCGCTGGCTTGAATTCTTATTCTTTTTCATTCTAGTCCTTAGTTCTTAGTAGGGTCCCACGGATGGCGCCACTTGTTGATACAAAAGTTGGGCGTTCCTGATTGTAGGCTCTTGCTCTCGTACCAATTCGCTTCTTAGTACTTGTAACCTGCGCACTAAGAAAAGAAACAACACCGTTAGGCTTATCGTGGGATTGTCTCCCACAATTAGACTCCGGCGTGAGAGTAAGTAATCGATTTAGGGTTCTCGTAAAGAGTTAAGGTTTTGTGGATCGTACCTTGAATGATAGTTATGTCATTCCTTATATAGGCGCAGAATCCTTGTAGGGTTCGTGCTCCTTACGTTTCGCACCCATGGTGCTTATCCGGGTAAGGATATCTATTCCATAGATAGATGATCCTTATCTATACCGTGTATAGTTTGTTTGGGTTGGGCTTACGTGAGCCTGTTCCCATTATTAATGCGGCCCAAGTTACAATAGCCCACTCATGGTGGTTTCGGGCCTTAGTAATGTATATCATTTGGGCTCGTGGCCCATATATAGACTATACGTCATCAACATCCTTAGTGATGGACGATGCAAACTTTTTTTCCATATCTACTAACTTGGCTCTAACATTAGGGGTCTTTTTGCTTGTAGCATAATATAATTCATCTCAGCTGATGGCCCTGTATCTTGGAAAAGCTGGATTCTTGAATCCTATGAGGTATTTTTCTATAGGCCTTGGAAAGGTAATTGATGATTAGAATCTATCTCATTCGTTTTCAGCAGATAGTTTTTTTTTTTTTTTTTTTTTTTTTTTTTTTTTCATAAAGTAGGTTTCCATCTGTGTTGGGTAGTATGGACTAAGAGGGTGGTACATGATGTTTGGAATAATGAGGAATGGAAGATGATTCTACTTGGTCCAAATAATGTACTAGGGTATGTTTTCCCAATATCTGATGCCATCTAGTTTTTCTATAATGGAAATGTAGGATGTTGGTATAGCCCCTACTTTTGGAGAGGAATGGGTGGCTATAGCTTATATAATGATGCCTTGCCCTCTCTAGCCTTATGCATTGTAGAAGATGGTTGAATGTTCTAGGCTTGGAGATGGTAAGGAAATGTAGTTATGGAGCTATGATCCTCGGTGCAATATGAGTGAATTTGAGATGTTTTCTGATGTGGAAATGCATCAGCATGAGATGTTTTGTCTTTGCAGTTTGTTTCTTTTGTTCATGTTGTGTCAGAGATTGTATTTTAGCATATACACTATATGGTATGTCCGTATCATATGTATGTTTTTTAATTTGTTGTATCCTGGTTTTTTGAAGATTAATATATTTCACCCTTTGCACACAATGTTTTTTAACGAGCAGGTTAACCCGCGCGATGCTGCGGGAGTGCTGTGATAATGTTTATTTAGATGTCATTGTTCGAGCTCGCGTTCTCGTTAAAGAGTAAGCATGTGAAGGGATTAGAAACAATAATTCCATGAGGTTTGTAAAAAGTAAAAACAATACCATATCATAATTCAAAAATGAGCACGCATCATATTATATTGAAGGTTTACACAGCAAATACCAGAAGAAGAAAAAAAATAAATACAATTGCAGATTTGCCAAAAAAAAAATAAATAAATAAAATAGAGTTGTGACTCAATGAAATGATCTCGCCTTGATAGCTTTTCTCATATTCATAGCTTCTTACTTGATAATGAATGTTGGCAGCAAAAGAATATGCCATAAGAATCCTACCTGCTATGTAAATTTTCTTCCAAAGCTATTGCGAATTCTGTATTATTCTAAAAAAAATTAAGCATTAGTTGATTTCATTGCTTAAATATTACCCGAAACATTAGTGGGAAAAATGGCTTACTGAAAATTTGAGAAACAAAACTGAAACATAACTCTGTTCTGTTTCTAAACATAATCACCTAAGAGCATCAAACTTGCATATTTAACTTATTAGATGCAATCGGATCTGCACTAATAGGAACAACACGTATCACCTAGCATGGCTGCAACCACGTTTGTGATGCGGTCGCCTCGCCAAGATACGGGCGTAAGCGAACATTGTTCCACAAAACAAAATTGCAGAAAACGATCATCATTACCTTTATAAAGTTAATATAATGGTAAGGGACAAAAGCTTCTTTTCATGAACCTGGTACAACAAAGGCTTCCAAGTGCGAAACTCTTTGGCTCAGAATTGCGATTGCGGAACCGGATAAGAGGCCATCCGACCCGCCATGGCTGCAAACACTACTCAAGCAGTGCTGCTACGCCAAGATACGGGTGGATTTCACCCGTCGTGATTCACCAACTTATTGTTGTTGGAAAATAATCAATGCAACGCAACAGTATCTTCCTTATCTCTACTAATCTGCTATCACCACTCTTGGATTTCTTGGCATCTTTACACTCCTCCCCTGCATTATCTGTAATAAAGTTTACGTATCAGTAGCATATTGAAATTCTGTAACTGATTAGTGTTTAAAAATTTCTAAATCAGTTACAACAATCCAACAAAATTATGATGAAAATAAAGCCGAAGTGTGCAAGTTAACATATTTCTGTTCATTAGACAGATAGAAAGGATCAAACTCGTCTTACCAAAATATAGTACAAAAAATATCCAACTTCCACTATAATCTAAATTACGCTAACTTTATATCTAACCCGTTTGAAGATTTATTTAGTCCCTCTGGACCATACCTCTCCTGAAAACCAAACAAATAAATCAATAAGTTCAACGGGTGTTCTCTGAATACGATAATACCAAAAAAAAAAAATCCCAAGCAAATCAAATCTTGCTTTGAGGAACTGTTAGGCATTAGTTTTGAAATACTAATTCTCTACATTTTTACCTCCATTAGTTGCAAGGTGGCACGACCTCCATGCCTCCAAACCACGAACCAATTGCATCCCTCAGCCTATCACTCACATTTTTTATCTACACAGTGAACTAAAGACTAAAACCCATTTTAGTGAACTAAAAACTCATATCAAAATTCACAGTTGTACACACATTATTACAGGTTTATCTCTGTTCTCCCTATCAACTGGCCGGCCCGTATTTGTCGCTGCTAAAGGAGGTGAGCTGATGTCACTGCAAATTATAGATGAAAACAATAATCAATCATTTAGAATCAAAATCTTACAAAAAGAGCCCCAAAAATGAAAACTAATTAGAAGTCGATGAATGCAATTCCATACATAGTTTTGGTGTATTGGGTGAGTGATATATATGATCTTACTGATCAACGGTAAGATCATATTTTTTATTTCACCGATCAATGGTAAGATCTAATGAAGTTGCATTGCTCGATGTCATTTCCGTTTGCTTCAGCCTATTCTCTTGTTGCAAGGTTAATGCAATACTCGACTGAAAACAGTTGAAAAATTAGCATCATTAGACTCAAATCTAACAAACAAAAATTTGGACTTTTTTTGTATGGTTCAATTCTCACAAACTCGTATACCTCAAGAAATTCAGGCCTTGGCTTAAAATCATACTCTTTAAGTAACAAAAGCACATGCAAACAATATCTCCTACAACCCATTATGCTAGACCGATTGCGATTATTGCAAAGCTCATATATATACTTTTTAGAAAGAATGCCAAACACCCTACATTAATTACTTCTTCCAAAACACAAAACAACTATCAGTACCTCATCGGACATGAATGGCGCAACATTAGGATCATAAGCAGCCAAGACAGCAGATGCAGTAGCAGGGCCAACACCTTTCAATACCGTAAGCTTAGAAATAGCGTTTGAGGCATTAGGTAACGCTTCGAAAGCCTTTTGTGAAGCATATACAACAACCCCCTCATCCAACGATGATACAAAATCCAACAGACGTGACCTGCAAACATTCATAAGAATTCAAACAGGAAGAAAACCATCTTGTCATGACTCGAATGGAAAAAGAAAGGTACAACACAATGACTAAAAGAATTAGACAATCTTGAATGTGACATTCCTATGTTATGCAAATTAAAAACATGAATACAGGAGGTGCTAGCAACGGCATTTACCTTGGGGCAACATCTGTCTGTGATCATTGTTTCCCTGTGAGCTCATGCCACTTGTTCCACCACCCTCGCCAGCATCTGTAACAAATAAATGATAACATTGTCATATAAGTATGTAACTTTAAAAAATATGAGCATAGCGATTTTTGCTTAATATTTTCTACGACATATTCATGGGCATAATGGTTAGTCCTAACTTAAAAGTTGTTATAATAATTTTAGAAGCACTACAAAAGCACTTAAAGTCCTAAACGACCAAACCAAAGTAAAAGTAAAACATAATGGATTTTAATTGTCATTGTTGGCACTGTAATTATACTCACTTATGGAAACAACCGACATCAGAATGAACCTGCTACTATCGTTGGTAAGAGTCTTGCATTGGATCCTGGTTACTCTTTGCTTGCACCCTTCACTCCAAGTAAGTTGAGCAACCAGGCTGCGATGCTAGTTTGCTCCCCCCTCCCACCATACCGATATGCAAGAAACTCACAAACTATCAATCAAAACAACATAATGACTATTCCCTCCTGTCCAAAGACCAACATGCTTTGAAATCAAGTACAACTCTATACATTCCCACATACTTGTACCAGGAACATCATGGAACAATCCATCTAAAAGGTCTAATTTCTTGAAGTCCGAGCATTTTTTTTACTTAAGCATAAAAACAAACACTTTGCATACACAAAAACTAAACATCATAACTAACACCTTAATTCATGAAATAAATTAAGAAAATAAAAAACTGAAATTGCAAATCAAAGTTTACAAAAGAAACCCATATCTTCGATTTTAATAAAATCAAACACAAATTATTAATAAAAGCAAACACAAGTTAAGTAAGAATTAAAAAAGAATGATTTATTAGGTTAGGAAATTAACCTAAGTAAAATTGATTATATGCAATTCCAATTTTTCTTTCAGAATTCTTCTTCTCCATCTTCAAAATACATGTCTAAATCAATCAATGTTTTACTTGCTTTTTGATATGATTAAAAGGCCAGAAAAATATATAACTATATTTAAGCTTTATATATATTTAAAAAAGAGTGAAATGTAACCTGGGTTTTGTTATGAAAGACTTCATTCTCACCATCTTATTGGTTGCCGGAGTTACTGGTGTCCGGAGTAGTGGTGGTAAATTATGGTATGTATGTGTGAATTTGTCCGGATTTATCTAAAGTGTGTTTGGGAAGTTTGGTGGGAATCGTTGTTTTTATCCCAATTTGTTGAGAAGAAGCTTCAAGAAATGCGTGTGTGTGTGTTTTGAGGGTTCTGGAGGGCTCTGGATTTTGTGGGATTTGTGAGAGAGGATAGCAACATTACGGGGATGAACAGTCGCGTTAACGGAGTTATTAGCTAATGAACAGTGCTTCGCACAGTATTATAACGGGACGGATGAACAGTTTCCGTTGTACTTTGCTCCATCAGTTTTTTGCAACATATACCATGCACAATATTTTTTTGTAGTCGCCTATTTTGAGCCACATGTTACACATTAATACAACCGTAATTACCATTGTTGAAAAGTGTACTTTGTACACCCCACTTTCCCACTATTAGTATTATATATATATATATAATTTGTTGTATCATGGTTTTCTGAAGATTAATATATTTCACCCTTTGCAAAAAAAAAAAAAAAAAATATATATATATATATATATATATATATATATATATATATATATATATATATATATATATATATTTTGCAGTTTACTCAAATTATTATTATTATTATTATTATTATTATATAAACATCACTTTATTAGAAGCTCATAGGGTTTACAAGAAATTAGTGGGGAGCCGAGAAACAATCTGAGTCCCCACTCCTCTAGCTATAGCGAAGCTAACCCTACTAAAAATATGAGCAGCAGCACGTGCTCCAATGTCTTGAGTCACCGAGAATTTTCGAATACGTTTTAGTAAGGCTGCCGCATCCTTCTCAAGTTCTCCAAAAGAAGAGAATGAAAAGGGGAGAAACTCATATCCCATATCCGAGCATTTGGCCTCGTACTTGACGCGTTTACGTTGTGCGGCTTCAATCACCGCACGACCCGTCACAAAATCAACCATGTTAGTTTGCGTCAAGGGCGAAGACCCTGTCAAATCAACACATACATCAAGCCCGCCATCCCATGAATAAAGTGACATATCAGCTGGACGTAGAGGCTTGTCCCTATCCTCAATAAGCCCAATATCAACCTCCTTACGTGCCGAAATCCCGGACCGAGAACATATGTCAACAAGAACATCACGCACAATATTATGCCGATGTTTAATACCAACAATCCCTGCGCATGATACAGCATGGTCCCCATAAATATCCCCAGCAAAGACCTTGGAATAAGCTGAGCACGGTAACTGAACAGAAAAAAGGAGAACACCAAGCCGATAGCACAACACACATCGGTAAGTCCTGGCGTTCATAGTCTGTTCTAAACCAGATATTGGAACCACTATGAGCCAATCCGAAGTATAGTCCTCCTTTTGCGAATTTCATAACGCCAACTGTCGAGAAGATAGGCGAAAGGTGGATTCAACCGTTTGGGTAACCCGTGCGAAATGTATATCTGCCAATTTCTTCTTCTTCATTATTATTACTCCCTTCGTCCCAAAATTATAGTCCCCTTTTGACTTTTTCGGTCTTTATTTTTCAACTTTGACCTTAAATATTTTTGTTTATATTACATAATACTTGATGCAAAATATATGAATGAATTGAGTTCTAAATGTATTTTTCATTGGTATAATTTTCATCAACTATTGTATAACACAAACAAAAATATTTAAAGTCAAAGTTGAGAAAGAAAGACCGAAAAAGTCAAAAGGGGACTATAATTTTGGGACGGAGGTAGTATTATTATTATTATTATTATTATTATTATTATTATTATTATTATTATTATTATTATTATTATTATTATTATTATTATTTTATTATAAACCACCGTTTTTCATTAGAGACATGAAAAAAAAGAATTACACAAAGTTGGAGGGGAGTCTAGACACAATCTGAGCTTCGACTCCTTTCTGAATGCAAAAACTAATACGATGAAAAATAAAACCACCCATTTGAACGTTGTTAGAGTGGCTGATGGCAATATTCCTAATGCGCGAAAGTGTATCCAAAGCTTCCGCCTCTAATTCCCAAAACGTAGAAAACGCAAAAGGAACAAACTTGTATCCATTGTCTTCACATTTGGACGCATACTTCTTCTTCTTCTTCTCCACAGCATTACTCAAACCCACCCCCGGAGCCCATGAAGTCGCCCCGGGTACCAGCAAACGGGGAGATCCCGGTCACGTCCAGACACGCATCTTTACCTTGAAGCCAATTAAATAATAACAAGTATGCGGGACGTAGCTCCCTCCCTTCCTCTGAAAGAAACCCCATGGGAGCCTCCTTACGCACCATGATCCCCGCCTTTGAACATATATCAACAAGGACATCTCGCACCAGATTATGCCAGAACTTAACACCCACTTCACTAGAGCAGTGGACTGCGTGATCCCCCGATTGGTCCATACAGTGTACATTGCAGCTCGGGCATAGGCTCCCTTCAGAGAACATATGGACCGTGAGCCTGTAACATAACACATACCGAAATTGGCGATGATTCATCCTCTGCCCCAAACCGTCAATAGGAATGGTGAAAAGGAAATCCTGTGCATGTGGGGCGCGAACACTACTAAGGACAGCCACCTGTCTTGGACTTAGCGAGTACTTAGTTACAAGGTCTTTCTCAATGACACCAAAGTAGCACTTTGCCAAGGTTTTCATCATATGGGGGGCAGAAGCGCCATCGGTGATAGAGAGAATGTCTGTATTACAAGTAGTGTTGTAGATATCCAACGCATACTGAAACGAAGGGCCATGTGCAACAATACCTGTTTTGGTATTATCATTATTACATTTTTTTACTCTTAAATTTTTATATTTATTTTATTATTGTTATTATTATTATTATTATTATTATTATTATTATTATTATTATTATTATCATTATTACATTTTTTTTACTTTTAAATTTTTATATTTATTTTATTACTATTATTGTTATTTTATTTTTTATTTATTTTAAATTTTTATATTTATTTTATTACTATTATTGTTATTTTATTTTTTATTTATTTTAAATTTTTATTTTTATTATTATTATTATTTATTTTACATTTCTACTTATTATTATTATTATTATTATTATTATTATTATTATTATTATTATTATTATTATTAACTTTTTATATTTATTATTGTTGTTATTGTTGATGCTGTTGTTGTTCTAATAAAACTTGAAACTACTCGGGTATTTGTAAAATATCAAACAAATAAATTTCTTAAAAATCATGAAAATTAAAATTTTTATATTTAAGTCTATATGAAGAAAAGAAAAATAAAGATTAGCCAATTTATAAAAGTGTAAGGCTTGATTGTATATTGTATTAACCGATAAGAATATAACGTTTATTTACACTTAAGTCTAAGATTTAATAATAATAATAATAATAATAATAATAATAATAACTCACAAGGCCACGTGTATTTTCATTTTTTTTCTTCATCGAATTTATCCAAAGTTTGACTAATTCAATTTTAACTTTGGGCTTGATTTTGCAATTAAGCTATCTGTTTGGTCAACAAAAGAATAGATTGAAACAAAATATTTTTCTCTTATTGTGTAAAAGATTTCTTATGATACCCATTTCTGTATTGTATCTTTAGTGCGGCAAAGAAAGTAAACACCTATAGCATATAGTCTAAAGATGCGATTGGCGTAAAGCATTTAGAAGCATTTAGGAACGGTGAGTAGTGAGCATTGAACATTGTGAACTTTAATACTTGTTTTACATTCAGCAAGCAGAATGCTCATTTTTCAAAGCTACATAAATTAGCATTTAGGAGCAGTGACCATTTAGAAATTGTTTTATACATTATAATTATAACTGTAACTACGTTACAAAATAGTTAAAAAAAAAAAAAAAAAAAAAAAAAAAAAAAAAAAAAAAAAAAAACTACTTGCATCTATTGGTCACTGGTGCTGATATTTTTACCAAACACACCCAATGTTAACCGAATTTTAATATCCTTGTGGTTTTAAATACAAATTATATTACCCATCTAGTGTGCAACATGTAATTTAAATGATTGCAAAATAACACTTGCGCGTTTCCACATCCATGACGCTTTTTTTATGACGTAGGTACGTATGAGATATAGACAAGGAAAATACGTGTTGGTTGAAAAAAAGCTTTTAATATTCAGCGACCCAACATTGTGAAGTGTGGGTGGCATGCATCCTATGCTCGATGCTCCGCATTTTTGTCTCCATATAATGAAATCAAATCCAAATATTCGAATCTAACAAGGCAACAACAATAATAATAACGACTTTTTATTAAGCAGCAGCCATATCTTTACTGACTCCGACATTTTTTTCTTTTTCTTCATTGTTGTTGCTAAAAATGGCATTTAACCAACGATCGTCAGAAGATGGAAACACTGGATCACAACCAAACACAAGTGTTGCCGACGTGTTTGCAGCCATTTCGGATTTAGAGAGGTAGACACCACTCTTTTTGTAACAGTCACATACTCGCGTACCTTCTTATATCTTTATTATCTAGTAAGTCTATAAAATCAATGTAAGCTGATTGTTTCGAGTAACTGTTTAATGAAATTTAAGGGAACCTCTTAATAGGGTGTTTGGGATTGCTTGTTTCTTTTTTACTGCTTCTCTTTCAGAAAAGCAATTCCTTATAAAGATTGAGCTACTGGTATTTGGTGATCTTTATTTAATTTGATATTAAACTAAAATTACTTTTTACTCTCATTTTTAACGTAAAACTTTTTGTAAATGAATTTGTTTGAAAATTTCTGTCAAACTGTTATTTTTACGAGTTTTATTCCATTTTTTACAAAATAAGCAAATCTAAACACTAGTTCCAGAAGTACTTATTTTTAAACAGCTTGGAAATACCCATTTTTTAGTAGTAGCATGAGCTGGAAAAATAAACAATCCTAAACACTTTTTAAACTGCTTTGCATAAAAGAAGAAAAAAATAGTACTGTTTTTAGTACTCTTTTGATACATATCTTGCTATGTTACTAATGATGTTGTAATATTTGTATTGTAGGGAGCCTGGGGAAATGATGGTACTTCGAACATTAAAGCGTTATGCCAGGACACTTTTTACGCCTTTGATACGTCAAATTGTGAGTTTTCTCAACTATGCTGGGTTTGCTTATCAGAACTGCTTATTGCATCATGATATACTGTAACATATACATAATTTGAGAGTTTCGATAAAAGTAAACTAGTTATGATCATATGCTTATTTGAAGGTCAAATAAGATGTTTAGAATATGCAGTTTTTGCGTTACCGGGTTCCACGGGAGCATAAACAAAATAAAACACTATCTGATAATAGATTTTCGTTTTTTTTTAAAAAGGCATTAGTAAATTCAGTAAGCAAATCCAAACACACAGTATACAAGATGCTACAGTAAATGACCTGTTGATTTTATAATGTGTGCAATCTGTTAAGGGTATTCGTCTTTTATTTAACATACTGACTGTAGCCGTGGTTTCCATATGAATCTACATTTATCACACTTGTGTTGTGCTTACGGTCCTATAAGTTGATCAAAATTCCATAATATTCAGGTCAAAGAGCAGATTGGGTTGGCAAAGCAGGAGCTTTTAGCTACCATGAAAGAGTAAATATAAACCTATATCAAAATATATTGGCATATTTAGTTCAACTATTATCATCTCTCTCACACACCGTTTCTTTTATACCAGGAACCATACAAACAACACAAGTTCTTTAGTTCCAAAAAAACTAAAGCTACAGTTTCGAAACAAAATTGCTGTGCCAGTATTCAGTGGAACACCTCTCTTATCCGAGAGTCAAACACCCATTGAAATAGCCTTAGTTGACTCTCTTACTGAGCAGATAGTGAACACTGGAACCGCATCAACTGCAAAAGTGGAAATATTTGGTTTTCGGGTTGTTGGTGACAATGATTGTAGTTTGAAAGTTGAGGAATTTCAAGAAAGGATTATGAGTGAAAGGAATGGGAAGCGAACCCTTCAAGGAAATACTTGTGTGCAGCTAAGAGATGGTGTTGGGTGTATTAGTAGTAACATACATTTCACTCATAATTCAAAACATACCAAGAATGGTATGTACAGACTGGGGGCGATTGTTGTTGATGCTGATTTAGCAAATGGAACTCAAGTGGCGTGGACAGAAACATTTTTATTACAGGACCACCGCTCTACTTGTAAGTATTTAGTATTCTGATATTAAGAGTCAGGATCACATAAGAGGAAAAATAAACGTAAGTAAAATAACAACTATTCTAGACCACTATATTAGATGCATGTAGAGATTCGATGCATCCCTCATAATATTTCTCTCCGTTTGAAATGGGTAGCTAGGAACGATTCTTAGTTTCTTACATACCTTTTATACAGTTGGTTATCACCGGATCCTTTCCCCCTAAAAAGTTCATTTCTTGTGAGTAATTAATCTTAATTGTCTATTTACTGTGCAGATTCAAAAAAACACACCATACCATTTTTATCCGACAAGACATCTCATTTGAAACAGATCAGTCGTGCACGTTTTAAACTTATGAATGATGAAGGAGTGATGACTGTGAAGGACTTTCTGACTCTCCTATACACAGATCAGAAACGACTTGAAAATGTAGTTACCAAATTTTTATCACTAGAGAACCTGTTTTAGTTGTATTCACTCTCAAGGTAGTAATAATGCTTCTTTTTTTGTGTGACATATGCAGATTCTCGATGTAAAAGCGGGTACTAAGATCTGGAATGAGATTGTAGAAAATGCTCAGGCGTCAAATGGAATGTTTCTGTATCTTGACTCAAGCAACGAACGTAAAACTGGTGTTGTTCTTAATGTTAAACTGCAATTAGCGGCTTTAATAGTAGAACCTCATCAGTACGTATCGGTAAACCACCTATCTAGCAAACAAAAGGTTGACAGTCAAAATTTAGTGAAATTCGCAACTGAAAACTTAAAGATGACCGAATCTTTTGAAGATGAGGCATCTCTAAAAGAATATCTTCAGTCAGTCACCAATTTCATCCCATTCCCATGGGCCAATCAGAGTTTGGGGAGTTGTAAAATAATGGATGAACCAACATTAACAACTCCCTACTCCGACGTTACTAATTTATCCTCTGATCTCACTCAGGTGACAAATAGTATGAATACTTCGAACTATAGCATGTGTCAGAGCACGAAAGACACATCTATTGTAACCCCTCAATTTGAAAGGGGGAAAGAGAGCCTTGTTTGATGATAAGACGGTTTATTCTAAACATCACTACAAGGAATATATCTCATCTCATCCACCCAACCTGGAAGTTCTAAACAAGCTTACCTACGGAACTGCTACTGCACATAATATTACAGATGCAGGGACCTCGTCTAAGGCTGTCGACATCTTAAGTCAGAGTCTGGAAGAATCAGAAGAGTTAAAGGAAGCTATTGTAACCACTTCTGGAAGGGGGAAAGAGAAAGTCACTTTTGAAGATGAAAGAGTTCATTCTAAAAATTACTACCAGGAGTATATTTTATCTCATCCACCTAATCCTGAAGGTCTAAACAAGCTTGACTCTCTGACCACTACCGCACATAATGCAACAGAGCCAGGTTCCTCTTCTCAGGTTGTCGAGTCCCTTGTTGATACATTTGGGATTGATAAATACGACATTTTCAATCAGAGTATTGAAGAGTGGGAGGATTTGCGGCACCTTATGAACGATGATTTTAACATTCATGAGTATCTCAACAATGAGTTGGAATCTAATAAAGCAAATTCTGATGCTGGTGTTGTGACAGTAGCTACAAAGAGTGATTCAGTTGCTATAGCTGGGACAAGATGGAGAAGAGTGTTTGAATTGCTAAGGGGGAACTTTGTACGGAAAAGAATTAGTCACTCACAAGGCATTCAAGCTCACAAAAAGCAAAGGCATTGTTAATAAGTAATCAAAATCGAAATTTGTATAGAAGTTTGGTTATACGTATTCCTTTTTTTTTTTGTAAATAAGTAATCAAAATCGAAATTTGTATAGAACGTTTGAACTCTATTTATTGGCACATATAACCATTCTTAAATTGTATATTTGTATGTATATATATTCAGTTATTGCCGAATCAAACTCGTATGCGACTCTTTTCATTTAAGTGATATGAGTTCTAGTACTGTACAACACCTAATTTATTGACATGAAATCTTGCCTGAACATATATCATGGAGATACGAAGAATACTTCCGATTGTTACATCTTACAACTCTTGTTGTCATTGCATATTTCATCCTGCCAATTTTTAGGAACCAGTATATCAAAATCAACACTTTATAAATAGACAGACTAAAAATTAAGTATATAGTATTAATCAAACCTTTTTCCTTCTAGCTTCCAAAACTACTTCTAAAGGCGGCCAACCTAAAAAAAATAAAGTTAATCAGTACCACCAGGATGATAAAGAGAAACAAACTGACATATATATGCCTTAAATTTACAAACCTGTGATTTAAAGACCATATTTTTCCCACACACCATAAACATCATCAGCTATTGTGCAACCTGTCAACATCATGTTTAGGACCAGAATAAGGATCAACACCTAGCACAGTAGCACATGATAAAGATGTCGTACTGAGATTTAAAGCATGACAGACGACTTACAGGTTTGTATTCAGTAATTGCATATACCCATCCCAGACCAACTGCTTCATACAACTTACTGAACGCCTGCACAAGTTATCAAAGATATTATCATAAAATCGAATATTCATCAATCATCATAGTATTAGGATCCTATTTATTCTGTTTTGAGTGCTAAGACCTATAAACTTGCAGAGCGTGTAACACTGGCAAATTTACTTGATAAAAGCAAAATATGAACACCCGAAAACAATTAAATAGTAGCATATTAGTTAAAGATATAAGAGAACGAGCTTACCTCAATATTAGTGACTATGGTTCCATCAGAGATGATTGCATGAATTTTTCCGATAGCCTAAGAATGTTCAAATATGTTCATGTAAGTAAAATTTCATAATACTACAGGAATCGCACGAGTCCCATAAAAATTAATCAGAAAGTTAACTAACATACAGTTTCATAGTCAATGCCGTAATTATCCTCTGGTGAATAATCTTCTGAGCTTATATCAACGAAGTTGATCACATTGTAGTCCTTATTCCTTTCCTTTAGCATGTTAACCTAACAAAACACAAATTTATAGTATCAGAATTAAACAATAACTACTAGTAGTGCAACAATCGACATATGATGGTTTTCTATATACCTCGCGCATGCAAAGTGGACAGTCACCATCATAAAGCATTTTAACCTTCCAATTCAGGGAAGATTGTGATTGCCCAACATTATCCACTTTCGTGGGAGTTATAGGATCCGTTGTTGCCTCTTGTATTGCTCAAACAGAAAATCGTAATCCTATTACCATTGACAATATAGTAAAATAATGAGTACATAATATAAATAACCTCCCAAAGATTGCAAAAGGTAGGTTCATTTAATCATTCAACTCGAAGAGTCCTACTTGCTAGTTGCTACTCAAAAGTAACCATATTATATTAACAAACATTGACGTTTTAACACTAAAGGAGTGTTTGGGTAAGCTTATTCTTATCTCGTCTCAAAAAGAAAACTCGTAAACTCTCCAATATAATCTTACTCAAACACCTTTTTAGCTTTATATAAGTCATAACAAATAAAGCTCGTTAGGAAAGCTTAGCCAAACATCCCCTGAACATGCTATAATTCAGATTTTTTTTTTTTTTTTTTTTTTTTTTTTTTTTTTTTTTTTTTTTTTTGTTTTGTTAACCATGATTTCTGAACTTTTTGGCCGACTAATCCACGGGGTTTGAAGTTTTGAACCCACCGCCACAGACTCAAACCAGGTAAAACTCTCCATTTTCAGGAGGTTGGTGTGGCCACTTAAGGGTGTTTGCGAATGATGTCCTCGAAAAAAATATATGCAAATATTGTCCCTTATTTTTTATTTTCTGCAAATTATGACCTTGGCGCGTTACTGTAGCTGCAAAAAATGTTTTTGCCCTGACACTCGTTAACTTTTTCACCTTAGTAAAAGTCAAAGTCAAAGGCGTGTGAAATGACTAATATACCCTTATCTTCTTCCCCACTTTTATTTTCTTTTGCACCACCACCCTTTACCACCACACAACCGGCACCACCAGCACCACCCTCTACCACCACCACAACACAACCATATGATGTAAAGCCTAATGCTGTAAGAATGATTATCCATTTATTTCTTTTTTGTGCGTAAGTTAAGGTGTTTTTTTACAAGATTTGAATCCATAAACTGAATTTATAAAATTGGGGAACTGGGATATAGATACAGGTGATTGTGTATGTATATATAATTGGTGTGTATAAAATTAGTTACCTTTGAGGTGGTTGTTGTTGTTGCAGAATGTTTGCGTCATATACGTTGAAAACTTTTGTTATCTCTCGACTTGATCTAATCCATAAAAATAAAATATCGGTCTGTCTATATGTGTATTTGTCTATTTTGGTTTTGATATGGGTGTTCTGATCCTCCATTATATGTGCAACAACTAGCTTCCTTAGATAAGGCATCGGTTTTACAAAAAGAAAATAAAGAGTGGTGGTGGTGGCGGCGGCGGTGGTGCGGTTGTGTGGCGGTGCAAAAGAAAATAAAAATGAGGAAGAAGAAAAGGGCATATTAGTTTGCCTTGACTTTGACTAATGTAAAAAAGTTAACGAGTGTTAGTTTAAAAATATTTTTTGCAGCTACAGTAACACAGTAAGGATATAACTTGCAGAAAATTGAAAGTTTAGGGGATTTTTTTTCTTGATGACATCTTTCGCAATTTTGGCAAAGTTTATGGACTTTTTTTTTTTTTTTTTTTTTCTTTCAGTTTTCTCTTTAGTTTATTATATTCTTTTTGACAATAAATTTACCGATATCAATTTCATGTGAGGTATTTCAACTCCTTAAATAAGGAATTTATTTCGTCTTTTTGGGTCTTTTTTAAAGCCATTCGTACAACATGAGCCTGTTTAGCCCGTGCGTGTTTAGCCCGTGCTCGTTCGGGCTTGAATATTTATATAATGTGTTTTATTATTTATATTGATAACATTTAATGCATGAATTGTGTTTAAGTTGGTTGTACAATAATGATTGATAATTTGTATTTCTTGTGTAAGAGGTGTTTTAATAACTGCATTAATTATATTTATTAACTAGTTAATTAATTGACTACATTAAATATCTTGACTACATTAATAGTGCTTTGTATTGTATTTAATGTTAGTAAAGGTGTTTTAAAAGAAGTGATACAACCACACAAAAATTCTCACCAAAGAAATTCACAAAAGGATATGTATGCATTTGACTGGTATATTTGATAAAGGTTACCTCTCTTCTCTTGTAGTAAGCCAATCAAATGCATACATCTCATTTTGTGGATTTCTTTTGTGCGAATTTTTGTGTGGTTGTATCACTTCCCGTGTTTTAATTAGTTGTACTTTTAGCTTAAAAACTTGTAATATTTAATTTTAAATATTTTTATTTAAAGATTGTATTTAATGTTAGAAAATGTGTTTTAATTAGTTGTACTTTTAGCTTAAGAACTTGTAATTGTATTTAATATTAGAAATGTGTTTAGTTAATTGTACTTTTAGCTTAAGAACTTGTAACACTGAATTTTATGTAATTCTATTACTCCCTCCGTCCCATATTAAATGTCAACAATGGAATTTTTGGATGTCCCAAATTAAGTGCCCACTTATACCTTTCAACCAATAAGATGAGACTTTAGTAGGTAAAAATATTTGATTGGTGGAGAGTTTAGTTAGTGGAACCTCCTAAAACTTTGTGCATTATGAAAGTAGACACTTGATATGGGACGGATGGAGTATATAAAAGTCGTTCATGCTTTATTAGATAGTAAGATACACAAGTTCAAACATAAATATTTCTCAATATATACACACAAACACAAACAAAATTTTCTCATTACTCAATATCCAAATAAATTCTGAAACATTCATGTTCATAGACTTATCAGAAGAAGAAGAAGTTAATAGTAAAAGCTTGTCATTTTAAAAAGAGCGGCGCTGTATATCAAGAATAAACGAAAATGTGAAAGTTCGTGGGGTATAAGGAACATCGTAAGTAGAGATCGTTATAGCGCTCATGATCGTTTAGTCGCCGCTTATTCTAGTGAGCATTTGATGTGAGATGCATATATATTCCGAAAGAGGTCCTGAAGGAGACGAAAACATTCACAAGCATAGTTGAATAGGTAACTAATCATTGTAAATTCTTTCGTATTAATGTTAAGTGTATTAGAAGAGAAGGAATTCTGGCATAGATGAAGTGCATCTCCGCAATTCTTCGATTGTCATAGGACATCATTCCTGATGCCCATGATGAATATTTTCAAATTGATGCAACAACTTTCCGTGATTCTAGTGAGTATTTTTGTAAGTATGTTATGGAAATATATGGAGCAGAGTATGTGCGAAAGCCTACTTACAATGATGTGAAAAAACTTTATCGGTTTTGTGGAAAACTAGAAGGGGGTTTGAATAGTTTACCGTTTAAAATCTTTAAACTTGTTTAATTATCTTTTGAAACTTTCCGTTTAATCATCAAAGATATATTCACAAACACAATATATAACATGCAAGTAAATGAAAGAAACGATCAAACCACAACACGAGTATTTATCGTGGTTCGGCTACAAGGACTCTTTTTCCTTGCCCTACGTCCACGCCCCGAGTATCCAACTCGAGAGTTTCTTTCACTAGTCAACAAGCTCCTTTCACCGGCGGAGAAAACCTTACACGTCGCTTATACACGTTTACCGACACTAAGCTAGATGTCGAGTTCTTTTACAAGGGTACAACCACTCCCGTTAGTTCTTTTACAAGGGTACAACAACTCCCGTCACACTTTGTATTTTGAGGACTAAAATACTAACCGATCACTACTGAAAATACACAATTAAATGAAGTGTAAACTACACAAAGTCTACACGATGCTAAGCTAACAAGTCTTGCAACGCTGTGTTGAATACTTGTAACTTTATATGAACTTGTGAACTTCTTTGGTACAAAAGAAACTTCACATAGAAATGAGATGTTAAAGGGTTAGATGAAAGAATGAATGTATGTGTGTGAAAATCTAATGTAGAGTGATAAAACCAAAATTCAAACATATGGCTTGGTATTTATAGCAAGACCTTCTGCAGGTCTGGCGGATACGGCGGAACCCTCAGATGGGTTCCGCCCGTGTACCCCCAGGGTTCCGTCAGGCTTGCAGTTGGTTTTGCAATAAATCCTTCAAACCAACCAAGGTCACATCAAATAAAAACTAGTCAAACACAAACTTGTGTAAGAAGACTTATGGTTTGTCAAACACACAATCTTTCCTTAAATGTATATTGACAAACTTACCATAAATGTGATGTGACATTTCTATTTAAAGAAATAAAAAGTGTTGTGTTTTATGTGAAATGTAAAATGTAGCAAATGTCTAATTATGCAAGTCTTTAAACTAAAATTAAGTTTTACTTAGAAACTATAGTTTACATTTTGTCGTTAACAAAACTTAGCAAAGATCGTAAAATATAAATAACGTTTTTAAGCGAGATTTGTATTAACAATCTCCCCATTTTTGTCGATGACAAAACATAAACTTTGTTTTTAAGTAACTCACAAAATTTTAGTGTTTAAGACTTAAAAAAAATTATATTAAACTTGTTTTACTTAAGTGATGAAAATCATTTTAAGTTTAAAGGTTAATATATGTTTCTCCCCCTTTTTGTCGAAACAAAAAGTAGAGTAGCGAAGCGGAACTATGCACGTGCTCCCCCTTGGTCGATACTCCCCCTAAAAGGAGTGCCAAGATGGGAAACATGGATTTCGAACCTACAAAAAAATGGTTAGTTGGTGATAATAACATATAATCAAGCTTGTAGTCACCACACAATATCCAACCACAATAACAACTCATATATGATCAACCAACAATGTAAGTAAGAAAGTAGTAAAAGATGTCATTTCAAGTAAAATGTGACTTTGCAAAAGTCAAAAACAAGAAATGAAAACTATCTTCCTACTTCTAAAGACAAAAAAACAAAAAAAAATGTAAAAATAACCAAGAAATAAAAGAAAAACAAAATCCTACTTCTATAAGTAGAAGACATTAAACACATCCTAAATGGGGCAAAAGGCTTCCAAATACGCTCTAGGAATTGTTTGGATGGTTGGGTTGGAGCACTTGGTGGAGTTGGGTCAATGGGTGATTTTGTTGGTGGTGGAGTTGTGAGCTCATTAGGTTCATTGGGTGATGGAGATAGAGATGCAAGGTTTAGAAAATGTTCATTTTTTATTGGTGAGGTGAATTCATCCGAGGATGAAGAGGTTAAGTTGATTGTGTGGTTGGACCAAAGTGGTTTGACACTTATGCGTGCGGTTCTCCGAACGGGTCGTGATGGTTGAGAGGTTATTGTTGACTTTGTCATTCTCAAAATGGTTTAGTAGAGGTTTAGAATCAGAGATTGTGATGGTGATGGTGTGATTTGAGAGTGTTCTAAGATGGTTTAATTAATAATGGTGAAGAAGTATGGGAAGGAGTGTTTGGATTTGATGTTTAGCCATACAAAAATGGAGGTTCCTAATGATTTGGAAGACTAATGAGGGTTGTCAAATCATGGAAGTCAATCCAATGAAAATGGTGAAGTAAGAAGACAAAGATTTGCACTAAATGCTTAGTGGTTTTGGTAAATTGGTTGAAGGTATATGTTCCACGGATTGCAAGGAACCTTTGGAAGGGTTCTTTCCTTTATAGGTGAAGGTTCCTTAAGGTTGTTATGGCTAAGTTTGAAATTTGGTGGGAAATAGGTTTCTATGAGTTCTAGAGGATGAGAAAGACCCTAATGTGGTTAGCAAATAGTAGGGAATGGGTTTTTATCTAAAAGGATGGTTTGTTGTTGAGTGGATGTTGCAATGTCGAAAAATTAAAAAAAAATTGCAGGAACACTGGAGGAACCCTCAGACTACACAGGCGGAACCCGTGTGAGGGTTCCGTCTGATCCGTTGGGCCATTTCTGGGTTGCCCAGAAAATACACTGGCGGAACCCATTCTAGGGTGCCGCCAGATCCGCCAGGCCTGAAAAAGTAGGCAGTCCGCATTTTTGACCCGCGAGACGATTTTCAAATTTTTCGAAAACTCCTAAAACCAAAAATATAATTCATATCTGGTTAGGAAATGCAAAAATTGGACATGTAAACACGCATACCATTGGACTTTGACCGGGGGCTAGCGAATTTCACTATACTTAGTGAAAATTTCATAAACATGAAAATTTGACAACATGCCAAATGTTGTCATCCTGCATCATAGTTAGTTCAAACATGTTCCAAATTGTATCAAATATCCTACCAACACACAAATTCATGACAAACATTGTTTAAATGACCAAATTGTTTCAAATAGCACCTTGTGCCAAACACTCCTACACACCCGCTCTCATTGAAGGTCAATCTTCTACTTGAGCTTTCCAAGGAATCTCCTAAGATTCTTGAACATCCCCTTTGTTTGCTTGAACTCCGCCGACTCATTCGGAATATCCGGAAGTTGGGAAAGGTGTTCTAGAGGTGAGAGCCTAGAGTTGGGCAAAGTGTCATCTTCACTCATTGAGGATGATGAAGAGGAGGCAGGAGGATGAGGACGTTTTCCTTGGGCTTTGTAGACTCTCCTATCACTTAGTGGGACAAAAGTGTGTGGAATGAGAGAGTAGTCTAGGCGAAGACCGTTAGGAGTTGGTGGAATGGGAGAGATGAACCTAAAGAGACGGGTCAAGAGCATTCCATACGGCATAGCCGTTGTGCCATGCACGGGAATGTCGGCCATTCTCTTGGCCATGTAGTAGGCAAGGTTGAAGGGTTGCCTAACGGACAAGGAGTAGATCATGTAGCAGAGGCAAAGATTTATATGATCCCGGTTTCCTATGGTGCTAATGACATTGGCTCTAAGGGCTTCCTCCCATTTCTTGAAATGGGGCTTGAGTTCATTAAGTTCCATTCCATATGGGTCCTTATCGACCTCATTTCCCGAACGGGTTCTCCTAGTGTTGGTTGTCCTAATGAAGAGGTGGTCACGAAGTTCATCTTTGGACACAAGAGGGGTGTCATAGGGATGGATGCGGTCAAAGAGTGTGTCAAGAGTTGAGAGGGAGTGCAAGTCGGAGTAGATGCAAGTACCACGGTTTGGGACACCTAGAATTTGAGCAAACTCCTCGAGAGTGAGGGATTATTGATGACTACTAGCCCTAAAGTTAATAGACATGCGACCATACTCATCCGTTGAGAGGGTGACGGATGCATAGAATTCTAAAATGAACCTAGGACAAATAGGCTCGTCGATTTCTAAGAGACACTCAAAATTGATTGTGGCAAGTTCCGTGTAGAGGTTTGTGCCTTCTAGGAATGATGGGTCAATGGTTCTACCCTCATGGACATAACGTTTTTCTAAGGCTTTGAAAACGTCGATTTGAGTTGGAGTAAGACCTTTGGTTTTGTGGTGTTTGGGTAGGTACTTAATGGTGTCCTTGTGGTCGTAGTGGGTTAGAGGAGGCATGATGATTCCTAGAAAAACAAAATTTCACATTTTAGTCTAAGTAAACGACTATTGTAATGTGGGTGTTCTAGTGTGTGCCTATATGAAAACAATGTGGAGGTGCGGTTATCTTGACTCATTTTGATGCTTCAAAAACATTTTATAATGCAAGTTTTGTTATAAAACAAAAGATAACCCAAGCGCTCCTAGTTCAATGTAGCTTCGTTTGAATGTACCCGAAAATACATATTGGTTATGTATTCCCTTTAGCATTCAAGAGACATTATGCAAGTGATGTTTTAAACACAACGTTTTGATTTTGTATTCACAATGTGAGACGAAAAAATATTTGTCCTATTTGTGAGAAATTTTTGCAAAAATTTGACATGGGGTGTTTTAGCAAATATGTTTACAATTAGTTAAGAATGCAATTCCTAACTATGGGGAACATGATTAGTTTTGTTAAACACCTAATTTCATGCATGAGTTTCTCAAGTTGATGCATAACCCCAAGTTTTTGTTTTTGTGCAAAAATAGAATTCCTAGACTCAGATCAGGAGTGTAATCATGTTTAGAATACTTACAATGATGATTGATGAGCAATGTGAATGAAGGGAAGACCAAGTTTTCGTGGTTGTGGATGAATGGTAAAGTGAATAGTAGTAGTTTGGAAGTGGTGGTATGAGATAATGGGTGTTTGGTTTAATATAAACAAAGAAAATGGTTCTGCAGGTCGGCGGATACGGCGGAACCTAAAAATGGGTTCCGTCCGTTGTGGCTGAGGGTTTCACCGACCCTGCTGAGAAAAAGAGTTATTGATTTGTTTTGATTTTTGTGATTTTTGTCTAATGTTTATAACTACAATGTAGATTCCATGAGTCCTAAGCCTAGCCTAAGAAGGTTAAAAGGTTCTCGTTTAAGAGGTTTTGTGAGAATGTCGGCTATGTTGTCTTCGGAAGAAACTTTCTCAATTGAGATATTTCCTTTTTGAACGTTATCACGAAGGAAATGATGACGGATTTCAATATGTTTGGTACTAGCATGTTGAACTGGATTTTTGCTAAGATCAATGGCTCATTTGTTGTCACAAAGAATGGTGATGTCGTTAAGTTGAATTCCGTAGTCGACAAGAGCTTGCTTCATCCAAAGAGCTTGTTGACATGCCTTTCCGGCCGAAACGTACTCGGCTTCCGTTGTTGAGATAGCAAGAGCCGTTTGCTTCTTAGAGAACCATGAGGTAAGATGATGAGGCGAAAAATGAACCACTTTTAGGGGGTCATTTAAGCCCGGAATTGAATTTATTTGATCAAATATTGCCCTAAATCGTTTTTTTGTGATTTTAGGTACTTTGGGAGTGAATTCTGGAAAAGGAAGCAATTCGGACGTTTTTGGAGCATAAAAGTGAAGAAAACGCCAAAGACTTAATTTTCCATGCTGAGAACAGTACCTGACGGCGTCAAGAGTAAAAACCATGATGACCCAGTGCAAACCTGAAGGCGTCACAACAAGGGCGTCAAGAGTTAAATTGGTGACGGCCTGCATAAGGTGAATACATGACGGCGTCAGACTCAGATCTAGGCAGTCCGAGAAACTATTTGGCGGCGAGATGATGGCGTCAGACATTTGTTCTTGACGCCGTCACCTATCAAAATCTATATATAGTTTTCTATTTTTCATTCATTGGAGAGGAACTTGTGTGGAGAAAACTAGGGCCTAACTTTGTAAACCCTAGGTCATATTTTACAGTGTTTTCAAGGGTTTTCACCCCTTGAATCCTTTCATGTTCAATTAAGATAAGTCTTCTCTTAATTCAATCAATATGTCTATGTGTTGGTTGATTATATCTTATGCTTGTCTTGATTTCAACATGCTAGGCTAGATCTATCTTGTGTTTGCTTAGATCTAATGAAACCTAGATGTTAATTATGTGTTGATTACTTGTTTATGGTTGTAATGGATGAATGATTTCAATGTTAGGCTTAAGAAAACTGGCAGATCTCCATTGTGTAACATGCTTGAATGTCTTAGGAAACATGAACCGATGTGTACTAGGTTTTATTGGTTGTATTTAATGCATGAGTAAATTCTAGTGATTCCATGTTAGGAGCTTCTTAGCCGGCTCGACATAGGAGTGAAGTAGGCGCTCATAGGATTGGGGAAGTAAGTACGCTACCCCATGAATGGTATTAAGGAATACAATCCGTCATCCACGCAACTATAACAAGTAATTAACATGTAAAAGATATCTAGGGAGTAGTGAAATCTAAGTAAACATAATTCTCCCACATATTGCTCACAACTCTAGTTTAATTTAGTTTATTTTCATTTTTAGTATTTTATTTTGATGGCATCTTAGTATTGGGTTAGTTGACTAGCAACTAATTCCGCCAAACTCCTTCAAACCCAAGATTTTTAATTGTTTTCATAAAAACTATAAAAATACAAAAAGAATCATCCCTCATCTCTAGACCTAGTCTTTAGGTTTTCTAATCCTAGTGACACTATTCCTAGCTGAACGATCAATCCCCCGGTACTTGTCATTATACTATACTACATCGATCAGGTACACTGCCTGGTGGGGGTTGTAAGCTTCTCGAGATCCCTCGAGAGGTAAAGCCTGGTGCAATCCCTACGCATCATAAGATAATGTCCAACAAAAGTACAAATACCACTTGTGCTTTTTCTATCAACATAGTCACCGACATGATCCGAGTCGGCATACACTATGGTGTCTATTCCCGTTCCTTTGGGATACCATAAACCTAAATGTGTAGTGCCCTTAATATATCTAAAATTCCTTTTAACGGCTTCGAGATGAGTTGTCTTAGGATCTTCTTGGAAACGAGCACATAAATCTACTATGACCAAAGTATAGAAGTTACCTCCATAACTTTGTATAGCGGATGGACCAAATAAATCCATATGCAAAAGTTCTAGACACCTAGATGTAGAAACTAAGTTTTTAGCCTTATGGCTACTATAGACTTGTTTACCGACTTTGCAAGCGTCACAAAAGTGTTGGTCATATTTCAACTTAGGTAGGTTTTGAACTAAGTCTTTGGAGGGGAGGTTTTTAATTAGTCTCATGTTAGCGTGTCCTAAACGTCTATGCTATAAAGTTGAAGATTCATCTAATGAAGTAAGACAAAGTTTGTCTCTAGATGTTTGATCCGTCTTCATGACGTATACGTTGTTCTTAAGAACACCTTTGGCTATGGTTATACCATCTTTAAATATTTTACTTCCATTTTCACTAAAAAGGACATTATACTTATTACGGCAAAGTTGACTAATACTAAGGAGATTAAAACCTAAGTTATCAACATGAGCTACATCATCTATAAAAAGGGAGTCATGAGAGATTGTACCTTTTCCGATGATTTTGCTCTTAGCTTTACTACCAAAAGTAACATTACCTCCATCACATTTGTGATAAGTTGAGAAGAGGCTTTTGTTACCCGTCATGTGCCTTGAACAACCGCTATCTTTATCCATTCATCCGGTTCCAAACAAACTTTGAGGCACACCTATTTTACGAAAAACACTCAAACATTTGGTCCCCAATTTCTCATGGGTCCATTTTGGTTAAGCATGCCATTAACTTGATCCAAGTATGACAAAAGAACATAAGGGTTCCATGACATGTAATTTGGAGTTTGGTAATGTCCATGAGTATTTTGGTTCCAAACATGTTGGTAGTTTGGTCGTGTGTTGTAGTTACTCTTTGGAAAGGGGTGTTTGGGAATTGGAGTCTTAGGTCTTGGTTGAGTAGTTCTAGCTCTAAATTCGTTTTTACTAAGTCCTACTCCAGTTTTAAAGGCAGGTTTTGTTCCATTTTTATATGTGACTTTAACAAATTTTGAACGATCCGATATGGAGGATGTTACTGCTGCAGCAGACCTGGCGGAACCTTTGGGTTCAACGGGCGGAACCCTAATTTGGGTTCCGTCTGTTCCGCGGGCTGCTGTAGCAGTTTTGTGAGTTTATTGTGCTTTCTTTTCTTGTTTCGTTTGACTCTTTGAAGTTTCTAATTTCATGAAACCTAGTCCTGTTTTATCAAATGGTGACTTTTGAAGTTTCATAATTTCATCCGCACAAGAAATGCTCTTATCGAACTTCTTAAACTTTGTGGTTTGTTTTATTAGATCATCTTGAGTAATTTTAAGTCTCTCAACTTCGAGTTTAAGCTCTTCACATGATTTGCACGATGTGTCAATACCTTTACTCTTTTCTAATCTCTTAGCTTTTTCTTTTAACTCATAAACTTCATTTTCTAAAAACTCCTTTTTAGTTTTCAAAAACTTATTTTTGTTTATGATTTTTAAGCTCAATTCACAAAGTTTGTTATATTCTTTTTGTAAGGTGTCATCGTCAATAGAAGAATAAGATGAGTCGGAGAGTACCTCATTTGAGTCGTGAGCCATGAGAGCAATATCACCATTCTTTGGCTCATCGTCATCTCCTTCATAGTCACTCCAAGCACCACCCACAAAGGCTTGTTGAGACTTGCTTTTGGGTGGTTTTGGACATTCTCCTACGAGATGACTTATGTCTCCACACCTATAGCATTTTCTTTCAACCTTTCCTTTCCTATCATCACGATCTTTTCGGAAGGTTTTCTTGTCATCTTTAGATTGCCTTACAAACTTCCCTCGTCTACGAAAGAACTTCTTGAAGTCTCTAACGGCCATAGCATATTCTTCATCATCACTATCCGAAGTAGATTCTTCATCATCACTTGATTGGACTCTAGCTTTCAAGGCAATGGACTTAACCTTTTCTTTTTTGCCTTTAACTATTTCCGAATCTTTTTCCATTACCATTTCATGAACTTTGAGGTTTCCAATTAGCTCGTCAAGTGACATGCTTGAAAGATCATTGGATTCTTCAATTGCCGTCTCTTTTGCTCTCCACTTCGGATGGAGTGCTCAAAGGAATTTCCTGACAAAATTCTTGCTACAAAAAGATTCATCAAGTGCTTTAAGTGAAGTAATAATAGTGTTAAACCTAGCAAATGCACTATCAATTATCTCATCTTCAGGAATAACAAATTGTTCATATTGTTGAACAAGAAGATCAATTTTGTTATCCTTAACTTGTGAGTTTCCTTGATGAGTGACTATTAAAGATTGCCAAATATATTTGGCGGTTTTACACATAAAGACTCTTTCATATTCTTTCTTAGGCAAAGCATTGTAAAGCATCATTTTAGCTTCATTATTTTTAGCAATCAATTTCTTTTGATCATCATCTTTACTATTAGTAGCTATATTATCACCATCAATGATTATATACCATAAATCTATATTTTTAGATTTCACGTAAGTTTCAAAACGGTTTTTCCAATATATAAAACCATTTGCTTCAAAAAGTGGTGGTCTTTGCATAGATTGCCCTTCTTTGTAATTTTCAAAATCCATGGATCGTTTCAAGTTTTAAAACACAATATATTTTAAAAGCTTGAGTAACGTAGCTCTTGATGCCAATTGTGGAAAACTATAAGGGGGTTGTGTAAGTTACTCATAATCTTAAACACGTATGGTTTCTTGTGGTTATATGGATCGAATTAGATGAGGAGATTAGAGAGATGTAGAAAGAAAGGTGGGAGCCTTTTTGAGAGAGAAACAATGTGTGTATTAGCTTGTAACTAATGAAAGGTCCGACCCTCTCCCTTGGGTGGGAGAGGATATATATACTACAACTACTAGTGCTCCATGAAACGAGCTGTAGAGTGAGCTGACAGTGGGTAAAGACCCGACCCACACTACGAATACTATTTACATATTAACCTACTATTGAACTAAATATTAAACTAACTACGAGCTAACTTAATGCTATTACAATATTTAGGTGACCGAGACTTTTACAGGAATATTTGTATTCCTAACAATCTCCCCCTAAGCGAGGTCACCTTGGAAATTAAGCTCTTTTATCTTCAAGCATTCTTTAGTCTTTGTAGCTCGCAGGTTCTGATTCTTCACTTTTCAGCACACTTTGTACTTCAAGCAACGAACTTGTGATTTGGATCCCTTTGTGATGAGTGATCTTTGAGTTTCTTTGAGATCATCAGCCACAGTAAATCTCTAAGCTCATCCACAGTAGTTTCGCCTTCATGTGATGTAGTGACATTAGGACCGTCATGCTCACACCCTTCTGGATCAGGAGACTTTACGTCAGAATTTGCGAAGCAGGAGACTTTTCATCAAAGTTGCGGAAACGTTGTTGGTAGTCTCTCAACATTTGTTGTAGTAAGTCTCTCATCATCATTGATAGTGAGGAGGATGTGTGAGCATGAGGTATGGATTGACCCGATTCAGCTGGAAATAGGAGCCATCAACGCCCTCTTTATATGTGTCCCTAAAATAAAACAGTTAGCAATAAAGATAGAGAACGAATATGGCTTTGTCATTCGTTCTGCGAGGACAGACTACCCTCCGGTTTTGAGAAAACCGACCTATGATCAGGTAGAGTCTCTTTTAAAGAGGACTCTCCTTGACAGGAATTTCCAGCTTGTTGTAATGAATTTTCCAAAGAATCCACTTCGGAAAATTCATACTTAGCATGTTCTCATACCGGAACGTCTCAAAGCAGACTGCACGATAGAGTGAATCGGTGAATAAATATTCACGGATTGATGAGAAATTGATTTATATAAATCACTCGTGTGTCATATGATAAACATTTTTGAGACACGACGAGAGTTTTAAGCTTAGAATCACATTTCCATCAAAAATACTTTTGTTTGAAAGAACATACACCATCATTGTGCTTGAAAAATTAGTTTGTAAGCACATTGAAGGGTTTTTCCAAAAGTATTCGTCAATCCATTTCCTGGAACAAGTTTGATTCAATGTTGAATCGCACCATTGTTGCTTTCGAGTTGTCACTTGATCATTAATCCAAGATGGATCTCACATGTCACTTACCAAGAGCTTGAAAGATGTTCGCTCTAGAAGGATTTCCATCTTCATTGTGAATATTTTCATATCACTCGGATGTTCTGGCAATACCACAAGGATAATGCGTAGGACTCTAAATATTTTATCTTATTTTCCACATTATGTGAAACAATAAGCATATTTGGAAGTGTGTCCTATCGAGATTTATGGATGATCTCATGGCTCTAGACTCAATAGTGCGTTTTGATCCGCTCCTGGAGACTGGGGAGGTGTCTCCTGTTTTAGGTATCAACATAGCTCGCAATGAGCAGTCGATACATTACACAGGGTTCCCCGTGAGAATGAAACAAGCTCTTTTAAGAGAACTTGAGTGGTTGGGAAGTTTAGTGCAGTGCGTCACTGGGTCCATGACGACTTGTCCTCAATACCAAAGTTACCATAGTAACCGCCAGTTGCATATGACATTGAACCCGGTTTCTGCCCTAAGGTTGAATATAAGGAGGGCTATTTCTTTTCACCCTTTCTCATTACATTTCTTTTTAATTCTTCAACCCCTTCAGTGCTTACCGAGACTTCACCACTAGAACCTTGTTGGGTTTGTTCCAGTCCAAGCTCTATCTCAGTCCGCACTCTTCCCTTTCTCACTTTACTCTTTTTTTCAATCATTCCTAAGGACTTCTAATCTATCTAGAGGATTGTCCCTGGGAAGATCCTTCCAGTTCTGGTGGATCATGGGAATTCATACCTAACATTAACCAACCTTATAACTCCATGCATAAAGATAAATGGTCGGTCTTTGGTATAACTTCCACAAGCGCCTTTTGCTCCTCCTCAATATGTGCATCGATATTCGAAAGAGTTTAGCACATATGTGGGAGCACATTTATTGAGTCCAAAAGATCACTTTTGATATTATCAGATTTCATATTTAAATCACTTTCTCTCCCCCGATCAAACATTTCAAATCTTTTTGAGATTTTGGATCTCAATTGATTTAAATAATTTAGAAAATGTATAGGAGAGAAATGCGGTTAATTTTAACATTTTCTGATAAAAGGAACCTTTTTCTTGCTCCCCCTCAATTTGTGAGGGAGGTGGTTATGTGTCAGAAATGAAGAGTTTACAAAAGATTTAAAGTTTTGATGAAAAACTCTTTGAAAAGTTCTCATACTGACACATAACCATCACAACTTGTCTTATTGCTTATTTTGCACAAAGTGTTGCGTTTTGATGTTACATAAAATTTTGAAATCTCTCTCCCCCTCAATCAATGACCCATTTTTATATTATTGAATAAAAATTGTTGGCATTGATTGAGAGATAAATTGTATGAAATGTTTTCATTTTGATTTCAGAAAATTTCATGGTACTACCAAGTTTTTCACAAATACTTTCCGGAAGAATCATGGAAGGAAAAGTATTTGCGATAAAAGGAAGACCTCTCTTCCTTATCAAGAAATAATGCACCGAGGCATACATCAGATCAAAAAGGCACGAATATAAAGTAATTCATGCCTTTGTTAGGAACAGTTGTCTTTTTGGCGACAAACTTTCCCCAATATAAAGTCCGGGTTGCTATCTGAAGTAATAGCAAACCATAATTTTGAAGACCGGGTTGCAGCCTGAAATGACTACAAGCCATTTTGAAAGGATATTTTGAGAAACGACATGTTTTAGAAAAAAAACATTATTTAAAATGAAAAACTCTTGCTCAAGCATATGTATGTTTCTGTGTCATTATTGAATGACATTTCTAGAAACGTACATAATATTGATTACACAAGAGACATGTCGAGAGAAGAATATTTTTGATTTTATGATTTTTCAGATTTTTATGGTTATTTTGAAGTTTTTATATTATTCTATTATCCTTTTGGTATATAAGATATATACAAGGATACGTGAAGCAAATCCATTACTACTCATTCTCTTCCTGAAGACTTTAAGGTGATACTGGCGTAAGACTCTTCATTCCAAATTGCGGGAGAATAACTTGAAACCATTCTCTCAGACGTGCTTAAGTAAAGAAATCTGCCAGCTGATACTCAATCCTCAAGAAGACTAGTTCCACTACCCCTTTCTCAACTTGTCCCACTACACCTTTGGAAAATCCATTTTCCAGGAGAAACTTTGACAGTGTATCGTACCATGCCCTAGGCGCCTGCTTTAGACCAAAGAGAGCCCTTTTCAGACAATAGACATGGGTAGGACATCAAGATCCACAGATCCTTCAGGTTGACTGACATAAACAACTTTATTCAGCTTGCCATTTAGAAATGCAATTTTCACATCCATTTGATAAACCGTCATGTTCTGACTTGCTGCATTGGCGAAAAATAATCTGATAGCCTCACTGCGAGCCACTGGGGCAAAATATTCTTCAAAATCAATGCCTTCCTTTAGACGGCATCCCTTAGCAACAAGTCTTGCCTTGTTTTCAGAATGACATCATGCTCATCAAGTTTCACTTTGAAGATCCACTTAAGAGCAATAATCATTGCACAGTCTGGAGTTAGTACCAATTCCCATACTTCAAGTCGATTGAACTTGCGAACTTCTTAATGCATCGCATTAAACCAACAGTCTTTAGAAGATGTCAGTCTTGAAATCTTTGGGTTTGACTTTGGTAAGTTCGGAATTATAAAAGCACCACAAGGCATAGGTGGCAAGTTGCCTTCGTGTGAACATCGGTCGAGAAGGATTCCCAAAAATGTTGTCAATCGGATGATCATATGTTCGTTTTTTTGAGATGTTCATGTGGATGAGGGTAGGAACCAGAAGAAGCCATTTTTATATCTTTTAGGAAGATGTCTCAGAAGAAGATTCAGGAGCAAATAGGTTTTTGAACGGAACATCTTCAAGAGGCGCAAATGAATTCACTTCAAAAGAATTGTCGACTGCAGTGCCTTGATGTACCGAAGGAGATTGAAGATTTAACAATGATGGTGAATAACTAGCAGATGGAGTATCTTGATCAATTCAAGTAGACACTGACGGACCATTTGAGTTGTACAGAACAGGAGCAGCGACAGCTGGTGGTGTTGGTGTATCATCAGTAGGTGTCTCAAAGTATTCATCAAACATCGGTTCAAGATCTTCAAAGTATTCATCAAACAGCGTGGAATACTGTACAAGGCCTGAACGAATTGGTTCAGGGGACAAAAGTTTAGACGTGGGTCCTGCACTGATGTGTACAGGAGCCATATGCTCAGTCAGCTCAACGAATGTGACGTGAATGGTTTCCAGGATTTATCGGGTTCGTTTGTTATAGATTCAGTATCCCTTACTATCTGGAGCATAACCAATGAAGAATCCAATACCAACTTTAACTTTTAACATTCCCAGATCTTGACTGTCATTTTGTAGGTTAGCATCAAACACAAATAGAAAAACGAGATCCGGTTTCTTGCCATGTATCAGCTCATATGGAGTTTTGTTGTGAAGAGTATGTATCAAGTATCGGTTTTGGGTGTAACAAGCTGTAATAATTGCTTCCGCCCATAGGAACATCGGGACCTTGGAGAATGTTATCATGGTTCATGCAGCTTTTACAAGAGAACAGTTTCATCTTTCAACAACTCCATTCTACTGAGAAGTGCATGGAACACTTTTCAGGTGGGTGAAGCCAGTACATTCATAAAATTGAACGAGTTGTTTGTTGATAAACTTCGTTCCATTGTTTGTCCGGATGGTTCTGACGGTTTTGTTGAGTCTTACTAGCAGTTGTTTGATGAGTTTTATGATAACTTCTGGATTCTCGTCCTTGGTTCTCAAAAACTTTACCCATGTAAACCGAGAGTATTCGTCGACAACAATGAGTACACATTACCTCCCATTTATACTCTACATACTCATTGGTCTGCCTAGGTCCATGTGAAGGGTGTAAAGAACTTCCATGTTGGTGTTGACAACTTTGGGTTTGTGAGTATGCTTCTTTCGATTACTCAGTTGACAAGCCGAACGAAGATGTTCTTTTTCGAACTTTAATCTGGGTAGACCTCATACTAGGTCATTGCGAGCAAGATCATTGATGGTACCAAAGTTCAAGTGATTAAACTTTGTTGCCATAGCCACGATTTGTTCTTTGAGGCCTTTGAGAGAAGGCGAATTGGAGAGGGCCGCATCATGTCTTCGATAGAAAAGGTGTATAGATTTGTGCCATGACTGTCTTTAAGGAGATCAATACCATTCAATTCTCAGACTAAGCATGTGTGTTTTCTGAAGGCAACTTCAAGATCGGAATCAAAATATTGACCAACAGAGAACAGATTATGCCCAAGTCCTTCCACGTAGTATACCCATGAAATTAGCTGTCACCAGAAACATAATCTCCATAACCCATAATTACCCCAAAATGGTAGTTTCTGAATCTAACTGTCCCGATAAACTTATTCACGAAATTCTCGATCCCTGAGCTATCCCCAATCATAGGTTTAGAGCAGCCTGAGTCCAAATATCAAGGGACGAAATGTACGACCTGCATTTGGAAACAGACGAGAGCAGAAATTTTGGAGTGTCGGATCCCCAATTTGAGTTGGGTTCCAGTTGGTTAGTGCAAACAAGTTCTGGAGCCACTAAGACATTAGGTGCATTCGTTTCAATGGTAGAAATTTCACTAGTAGATGCAGTGGGCCTAGTTAAAGGACATTGGGTCTCCAAAGGGAAAGTTCTACCAGTTGGCTTCCATTCCTTAATAGGCACTACTTTAGAGTTAGTTATCCTAGTTAAAGGGCACTGTTATCCTAAAGTGAATTTTCTTCCTGTGGGCTTCCATTGATAACCAACATTGGCAAACAGTTTACCTGTAGCTTTCCAAATTTGTTTACTTAGTTTAGCTCTCCAAACTTTCTTAACTGGGATTTTGTTAAACGACTTCAGAAATTTCTCAACACATTTATCATGATTACTCGAAATTATGCATTCATTACATGTTTTGCAACGCGAATTAGGTTTTGAATTATGACTCATTTTGCTCAAGTTGGACTTAATGTTCCTCATGTGGTCGTCTACTTTCTTTTTAGGGACACCTTTAGCATGTGAAGTCCTATAATTCCTTTTATTTCTCCTTGGTTTAGACTCTCTAGCTTTAGTGTCACTATTTACTTCTGTAGACGGACTAATGGGAATTTTAGTCTTTTTCACTTCCGGTTGCTCAACATGTTTTGATGTGTTGGGATCTGAAGTTTCCAAGGGTACCTCAAAGGTAACATGCTTGTTCTTAGTCATAGATGATGATGCAGTAGACCTATCTCGCTTGCTATCAATTTTAGGACATGTACCAATAGCATATTCTAAGAGTTCATGTGATCTATTAGTGAGAAAGCAAGCACCTACAATAGCATCATCAAGTGGTTTTGCTATCCTATCCTCTTCAATGGTTTCACGAAGCAAGTCAAGGCACTCCTTAAGATGTTTAAGATAGTCTCTATGAACTAACTTATTATTCCTAAGGGGAAGAGGAATATTCACAGCATCAATTGCGTACTTCTTACAAGCAGAAACCTTTTGAACAACATTATCACAAGTGATGATTGACATTTTCCCTTTTACCAGAGTCTTTAGATTCTCAATCTCTTTAAGCAAAGAAGTTATCTTTTCATTGTTTATATCACGTGTGATCTTAATTGAATCATATAACTCTTTGTAATGTTGTTTAACTTTTGAATTTTCAGCACGAAACCAATCATTTTCATGTTGCAATTTATTGATGGTATCTTGAAATTGAAAATTCTGAGAATCTACAGACAACGGTTTTTGTGTGCCAATCACATCACTGTTGTTTGACTTCAATTAGGCAATTTGTGCCCTCAACTTCCGAATCGTGTTCGTGTGAGCTTGAATTTTTTTCTTCCCGTTTGGCTAATTCAAAACATGTATCAAATTTAGGAGCATCCGAAGATGTCTTGACATTTGAGATTTTGGTTCTTTCTTCTAGATGTTGATACTTTAACTGTAAGTTAAGATTATCAACTTCTAGTTTTGAGAAATGCCTGACCATGTTATCATGGTCGTCGTTTTGAATTTTTTGATGTAATTTGAAATTCTCCCCCTCAAGCTCAACAACACGATTTTGGAAAACATTCAATGTAACCGACATCTCATGAAATTGACGAGCAGATAATGCAGAGTCGGTGACAGTGTAGAATACATCTTATGCAATGCCATGAGCAATCAAGTTTTCATTCATAATGAGAACGTTTTTCCTGTCAATTTAACTGTATTTGAGATCAATAGCCAATTGTTTGCCCTCATTTTCCACATCTTTAAAAACCTTTTTCATTTGAGTCACATCATCATTAATGGTATTTTTAAGGCCCTCAAAATGTTCTTTGAGAAGATCGAAAAATGGCATGACTTCAGTTAGGTAACATTGTTTAGTTTGCTCAAAACCCCTTTCCCCTTCTGTAATCCCCGTTGGTGTAATTCTTTGTTTACATGTTTTCTTAAAGTCATTAAACAATTGACCTAGAACATATAACCCAATTAGAGTATTACACTGTGTGGGAAGAGTAAATGGTACTAGGTGCCTGGGTGTTCTTAGAGGGTAAATGGTTGGGTCAGCAATCCTAAAGATAGTGCGTGTGTTACCCACAATTCTTTCTGCTTTCATTTCCTCCATGTCAATATTCCAAAAACTTTATCAGGGAGGATTTTCTTTTGAGGAACAAAAATGGCTGACTGATTGTCATTTGTGTAATCATAGTGAAGCACAATATTATTAGCTCTGCATTGGGGATCCTTTAATCTCTCAGCAAGTTTCTCCCTAGATCTATCCTCCGCCTCATCAATTTCGTCATAAGATCTCACATCAGGAGGGGCATGGTTAGGTTCAAGCATAATGTTTGCATCATATAGCGCAGGTTGCGCACCTATACCATTTCTAAGGAAATTTGCTTTAGGTTTAGACACATCCTTTTCACTAATTTTGTCACTTAATTTCCTATGATTATGCATCATTTGAGCAGATTGAATGGTTTGGCCTTGCGTGTACAACTTATCTTCCAATTTATTTTTCAACACTTTGAGATTTGAGAAATCATTTAGAAGTTTTGTTTCTTTATCTTTGAACTCGTGTTTGAGTGTGGTTAAGCCCTTTTGAATCTCTTGTTTTTGTTTAACAGTTTTATCCAGTTGTTTTTGCAAAGATTGTAACTCATTTTTCAATGTTTCTCGCTTAAGATTATTTTCAGATATGTAAGCACGCATTTTCCATTCCATGTTCTGCTCACGTTCAGTGAGTTCAAAACTAGCACGTTGTTCGTACATTGCCACCTGATCCTTAAGGATATTAAGTCTCGTGGTCAAAGAGTCATCAGGGATAAAGGCAGTGTTCTCATGCAACAAATAATCATCATTTAGAACAGAAGATGCACAACAAGGTTCAACAGACACTTCGTTGTGTTTCACATGTTGTTCACATGGGTCAACATTGTTATTTCCCATGTCCACAACATATGAATCGACATCGTTTGTTGGTTGAACTTTGTTAGGAATCTTTTGTTCATCAACCATGTCATACAGTTCTTGTACCTTAGCACATGACACCTGTTAATTTGCTGGTCTGATATGTGCTTCCACGTCATATGTAACATGAGTCATTGAACTGTTGGTGGTGTCAAGCTTAGCAGTCTCTAATCCTCTGCCTTCGGTGACCATTGACCCAACATCTGACATTTTACCCGAATCCACAATACCATCACTTGATTGCACCCGACATGCCTTTACCTTGTCTTCAAACTTAAGTTTCTGCTGTACTCCTTAACCTGACTCTCTATAGATGAGAGTTGTACCTTATCTTGTTGATGAGCAGTATCCAAGACAGGTGTAGAAAGCCTTTCAGACAAGTCATTAATAATTCTCTTATCAGCAAAGGTGTCACCGCATTGCTTTGGAGACGAGTGTTGCCTTTTTACTTGTTGGTGAGAAGTATCCACATCTTGTGTAGAGAACCCTGCTGAAGATTCATTAGTAGTTCTTTCTACAATGACAGTGACACTTGATTGCTGTAGATGTGCACGTGCCTCGATAAACTCCTTGACATTCCTAGTGAGCTGGAGTAAAGTGTCTCTGAAAGCATCCACTTCGAATCCAGTATGATTGGCAAACCGTTTACTCGTCATTTGAGAGTCATAATCATACTCCATTGTGAATCTTGAGTCAATGAATGCTTGGAATTGTTTGAGAATCACACCGTATGCTGCAGTGCAGCAGCTTTCAGAGAAATATGTTCTGTCCATTTGTTGTTGCAGTTGATCCAAGTACAGGGTCATTGTGACAGTGAATGACTCAATGTCATGTCCAAAGAGTGTCACGAATGCACGTCTATATCCTCCAGAGTAACCTGATTGTTCAAAGAGACATTTGATATGGGAGTGAAGTAATCGAAAGCACTCTGTACAACTTTCAGTAATCGACGGTATATGTGGATAAGTATCGGATCCTGCTGCTCGAGTGTCGTCTGAAGGGGTACTTGCCATGGTGGACAGAGATATGTTGTTTAGTTGTGATTTGGTTTGGTTGATGCAAGTTGGGCCTCCAAAATTCGGTGAAAATTTGGTCTAAACGCTTAAAACCTCAATAACTTCACTCCGGAGGTGATTTGGGCCTCGAAAAATTCGTTTCACGACTTCGTGGTGAAACCTCACAATATTCATCCTGTTTCGGACGTTTTGACAGCTGATTCGCTGAAAACGGAGTTACGGTTCAAAAGTTATGACCGTTTGAAGTTTTGACGTAAAAAGGTCAACTTTGGTCAAACTGCAAAATTGGCAAATCACAAGATGACCAACTCGCTAACTTACTAACTCGCTGAATCACCAACTCGCTAGAATCACCAACTCGCTAAAATTACCAACTCACTAAACTGACCAACTCGCTAACTTGAGCAACTCGCTGGAATCTGATCAACTCGCTGGAATGTAAACAACTCGCTGGAATGTAAACAACTCGCTGGAATTTGATCAACTCGCTGGAATCTGATCAACTCGCTGGAATATGATCAACTCGCTGGAAACCAAATCTCTGGTCAGGCAACTCGCTAGACTGCCAACTCGCTGCTTAATAAGACAGAAAGGTCACTTTCTAGCGTTTTGTCCGTTTGTCCCAAAATAGCAAACTTCCAAATCGCTACACTCAACTCGCTAGAAAATCCTGCCAACCCTCTACCAAGAATGATCAACTCGCTAGTATGAAACACTACACGAATTTCACTTTTCTCCTAACAAATGAACGATTCAACCTTTCCAAAGGCAAACCAAAGAACATATGACTCAACTAATTAAGAAAGTACAAGAAAAACGTCAAGAATAACATCTAACGAGATCAAACTATGATGAGAACCACAACACCATTCGAACCAAACTAAAACCACAAAACCATACAACAAATCCGTGAGTATACAATCCCTAGAATGAAACCATGGCTCTTGATACCAATTGTAAGTTACTCATAATCTTAAACACGTATGGTTTCTTGTGGTTATATGGATCGAATTAGATGAGGAGATTAGAGAGATGTAGAAAGAAAGGTGGGAGCCTTTTTGAGAAAGAAACAATGTGTGTATTAGCTTGTAACTAATGAAGGTCCGACCCTCTCCCTTAGGTGGGAGAGGATATATATACTACAACTACTAGCGCTCCATGAAACGAGCTGTAGAGTGAGCAGACAGTGGGTAAAGACCCGACCCACTCTACGAATACTATTTACATATTAACCTACTATTGAACTAAATATTAAACTAACTACGAGCTAACTTAATGCTATTACAATATTTAGGTGACCGAGACTTTTACAGGAATATTTGTATTCCTAACAGGTTGAATAGTTTACCGTTTAAAATCTTTAAACTTGTTTAATTATCTTTTGAAACTTTCTGTTTAATCAAATATATGAACACAAACACAATATATAACATGCAAGTATAAAGAAAGGAACGATCAAACCACAACACGAGTATTTATCGTGGTTCGGCTACAAGGACTCTTTTTCCTTGCCCTACGTCCACGCCCCGAGTATCCAACTCGAGAGTTTCTTTCACTAGTCAACAAGCTCCTTTCACCGGCGGAGAAAACCTTACACGTCGCTTATACACGTTTACCGACACTAAAGCTAGATGTCGAGTTCTTTTACAAGGGTACAACCACTCCCGTTAGTTCTTTTACAAGGGTACAACAACTCCCGTCACACTTCGTATTTTGAGGACTAAAATACTAACCGATCACTACTGAAAATACACAATCAAATGAAGTGTAAACTACACAAGTCTACACAATGCTAAGCTAACAAGTCTTGCAACGTTGTGTTGAATACTTGTAACTTTTTATGAATTCGTGAATCTCTTTGCTACAAAAAGAAACTTCACATATGAAATGTTAAAGGGTTAGATGAAAGAATGAATGAATGTGTGAAAATATGATGTAGAGTGATTAGCCAAAAATCAAACTTGTGGCTTAGTATTTATAGCAAAACCTTCTGCAGGCCTGGCGGATACGGCGGAACCCTCAGATGGGTTCCGCCCGTGTACCCCCAGAGTTCCGCCGGGCTTGCAGTTGGTTTTGCAATAAATCTTGCAAACCAAACAATGTCACATCTCATTACACCTAGTCAAACACAAAACTTGCAAGCAAACATATGGTTAGTCAAACACACTTTCTTTCCATAAATGTATATTGACAAAACTTGCCATAAATGTGATGTGACATTTCTATTTTAAGAAATAAAAAGTGTTGTGTTTTATGAAATGTAAAATGTAGCAAAAGTCTAGTTTATGCAAGTCTTTAAAACTAAGATTATGTTTTACTTAGAAACTAAAGTTTACATTTTGTCGTTAACAAAACTTAGCAAAGATCGTAAAATATAAATAACGTTTTTAGGCGATATTTGTATTAACAATCTCCCCCTTTTTGTTGATGACAAAACATAAACTTTGTTTTTAAGTAACTCACAAAATCTTAGTGTTTAAGACTTAAAAAAAAATTATATTAAACTTGTTTTACTTAAGTGATGAAAATCATATTAAGTTTTAAAGGTTTAATATATTTCTCCCCCTTTTTGTCGAAACAAAAAGTAGAGTAGCGAAGCGGAATAATGCACGTGCTCCCCCTTTGTAACACCCCCAAATTTAAGTTTGTCGCAGCAGAAAAGTAATTTGGGTGTTACGGGGAGGATCGAAGTTAAAATCTCATAAAACGGCTTAAAAGAAGCATTTTGAAAGTTATTTGTCATTCAAATAATATTTTTGATAAAAGATGAGCCATTTGATTTAAAATCTTATTAAAAGATATAAAGGCTTGAAAGAATGACATATTTGATTTTTACACCAATTTAATTTATCAGAGTAATAAATGCCCACTCCGTGTCTTGTCCTGCTCCGTTAAATTACCTGAGATACACATGCTTAAAAGTGTCAACACAAAGGTTGGTGAGTTCATAGAGTTTTATGGAAAACCATTTATTTTGGTAGATTTCAGAAATATTTGGTAATGATAAATACAAACAGTAATGAAACCAGTATTGAGTTATGTTGATTTTAATCACAGATAAATCATATATATATTCAATCACATTCAAATAAGGGATCAATAATCCTAACATGAGCTGGAAACTCATGATGCTAATTTAATCAGATATACAATTCAAGTATGGTCAAATTCCTATATAGCTGTATCTAAATATATGTTGAAAACATACATTTCCTTATAGATATTGCCCCAAGCCTCATGACACGCAAGACGTTAACAAAAGGGGTGTTTTATCAAATCAATTATAAATTTCGCCCTCGTGTAATACGTGATTTGCCAATTCCTATTTTTACTCAAATATAGTGTATCACGACTAATACGACTAACCATGTGCAAATGGCATTCCGTTAAGTATTAGTGGGACAGGAGGTCAATCCTTAACAGGTTTCGAAGCTGTTCACTATATTCGCGCTCACATAACAGTGATTAATGGCTCATGATTGAGGGACTTTATGGCGATAAGGTAACTTAGGCAATATCAAGGTAATAATGGGATCATTCAAGATAACATCACATAATCAAGTATCGTACCACAGTAATCAATTTGGAAACAATATCATTTGAGTATCAGTAATTCAGTTTAGTATTTCGCCAGTAACTTATATATATCACATACCACAATAATCGAATTGGAAGCATTATCATATGAGTTTCAATATTTCAGTTAAGTAATTCATCAGTAGAATATATGTATCACATGCCACAATAATCAAATTGGAAACATTATCATATGAGTATCAGTATTTCAATTAAGTATTTCATCAAGTATTGTATATATCACATTTTAAATCACAAACCATATTAAATAAATATCAATTAGGAAATTAATTTGAATCATGTATTTTATTCATATACTTATAAAGTTATCAAAGTATATGTAAGCATGTATCTCCCCCAATGAGTTAAAAACAAGTATTGGAAATGGGGCAATGACTCACCTTGATTGATACGGGAGTGATGAAAAGTAAAGTAGGATGGGATTATGAGAATGATTATGGAAACGTCTTTGATACGGAACCTGATAAATAAATTTATCTGAGAATATAACCAAATACTATTTGGTAAATACGAACGAATAACGAATAATATTTATTCATTATGACGAATAGATGATGTGCAGTGTAATTATTATGCCATACATGATATGATAAAATGCTTTATTTAAATTATCCATCGAAGTTTTACCTTTTTAATCGTAAGTAAAAGTATTAACTTTTGAAATATCGTTATATATATTATTAACGTTACGTTAACTATTTTATATATATATATATATATATATATATATATATATATATATATATATATATATATATATATATATATATATATATATATATATATATATAACGAAAGTTTAAATGCAATACGGAATAAATTTACGAAAATAGAAAATAAATTATGTTTAGTCCTTGTCCTTTTTCCATTTTTACACTTTTTATACTAACGACGCTAGCGTTACACCGTTAGTCCTTTTCATATCTAATTTACAATTATAGTCCACTACTTGTCCAAAATAACATTCTAAGCTTGGAATATTAATTAATATCAAGTTTTATCCTATAGATTATGTTTTTTATAGTTTTAGTCCCTACTTTTCAGTCCTTGACAGTTTTAGTCCTCCTAAGTGTTGTCGCGTTACATTTTTAGTCCAAACGTGTAATAAAAAGTGGGAAAAATTATAGAAAAATTTCTGTAACTTATTTAAGTTTATTAAAGCTTATTTCAACTGCTTATTTGATAAAAGAGCTTATGGGCCTTAACGAGCCAAACAAAAGCCCATTTAGAAAAAAATTGGAGGCGAGGGCATGGAAAATGTTTTGGGCCTGAACTTGGGCTATTTTTATGATTCTAAAAATGTTTCATATGGGCCCAGTGGGCTTATGGTTCGTTATTTCTTGTTGGGCCTTGAATAAGCCCACACGAAAATAATAAATTTTTAACTAAATAAGTTTTGAAAAATCTCGTGGTTTGTCGAATCAAAATGAATCATTTTAGGTGTCGAAACGTGAGTATTTTTACATGTTATCTAAATGAAATTTGTAGTTTTCTAGGTGGTCTATTGAGTCGTGCAAAAATATTGGGTGCTCGTTAAGTAATATTTCAATTTATACGTGTGTTTCTTGGGCTACAGGGGACGTTTATATATTTGTGAAAAACTTAGAATATTTTCTAAGTGTTTAAATGTATTTTCATACGATGGAGTATGGTTCAAAAACAGGTTTGTTTGATGCATGTCGAATGAAACCAACGTGAAATATGTGTGCTACGTGACTCCTAGGCCTTCCAAGATAGAGGCTAGTCACGTTTGGTTTTCTATATTACAATACGTACGTATAAATATATATAAAGTGATATACGATCGAATAAGTAAAATCAAAGTGCATGATCTATATTTAACGTGTGTAATGAATTGAAAAGAGTTTGAAACGACTTACTACACCTCTAGGGTGGTGAAGAAATGAGTAGGAACGGAGGAAACACAAGATATAATCAAATTCGAATAAAACCCAAGTAATATACGGATATATTAAACTCGATCCTTGTTTCTTGCTTCCAAACGATATTGTTTCAACTCCTGGACTCTTAGAAGTGAATTTTAAGGAAGAAAGGATGTTGTGAAAGTGCAAGGTAATTGTGGGAATCGGATGCATGCATGTAACGTATATATATATATATATATATATATATATATATATCTATTTGATAATTCGTATGGTGTGAAGTAATCCAAGGAAACAATAAGGACTATGCATTGTCAGTACCATGGACTTATTGATCGACTTTTTATCATATTATATTCAGTTGTGAGTACATGAAACAAGGGAAATGGTTTGGTGATTCACAAGGATGTCGACATGTATATATTTCTATACACGATTTGCATAATCTAGTACTACTTGATTATAGCTGATCCTTGACAACATTTAAACACGAAATCATCTTAGGAATGTGATTAGGAATACGTAGGAACAAACGGGAATCAAAACGGTTAAGATTTGAGTAAATTATGAATCAATTGGGTCGAATATATGTCAATCACTTCGCCCCTTAAAAACATATCAAACGTCGTCCAATGAACTTGGAATTTGACACACTAATAGTTGGCTAGGTGGTGAACGAGATGGTGCAAAAATATATATGAGTCGTGTGTAGAAATCGTGAAAACGCGAGGCGTTTTGGAGCTAGTTTGGTCGATATATATATAAAATTTGAATTGAAAATGGGTTATAGTTTTGGGCCGGTTGGGCTTAGGAAAATCAAGGGCCCGTTTGGATTTGTAATTAGTATATAATTAAGATTAATAAGTTTTTAATATTTTGTTAAACGTGTCGAGAACTTGTTTTGTCGTTTGGTGAATTTTGCAATATCGTAATCGTGACCATTTTAATATAATAAGAAAATTTTAAATTTCCCCGTAAAAATGGTGATTAAAATAATGACAGAGATTTATATATAATTAATCGTTATTAATTATAAAGATTTTTGCGAGTTTTTACACCCTTGGTTGTTACTCCCCCTAAAAGGAGTGCCAAGATGGGAAACATGGATTTCGATCCTACAAAAAAAATGGTTAGTTGGTGATATATATAGTCAAGCTTGTAGTTACCACACACATTGCAACCACAATGACAACACAAAAATGATCAACCAACAATGCAAGTAAGTAAGTAGAAAGAAATATCATTCCATGTAAAATTTGACTTTTAAAAGTCAAAGACAAGAAATGGGAAAGATTCTTCTACTTCTAAAAGAAGAACTAAAAATAACCAAGAAAATAAAAGAAAATCAAATCCTACTTTCCTAAATGGGGCAAAAGGCCTCCAAAGGTTGTCTAGGATTTGTTTGGGTGGGAAAGAGCATCCAAACGTTCTATGACGTGTTGGAATGCAAACCGGGTTTCATCTTAGAATTGGTGAAGCAACATTTTGATGCTTTCACCCATTTGCTCACAATTTGAGCAAACATGGGGGTGAGTGGGTGGAAATGGGTTGGTTTTGGTTTCTTGGTTTGAGGGTTGGCTGGTTTTTGGTTCTTGGGTGGAGGATGGGTTTGGTATAGAGTCAATCAAGGTGGTTTGAAATTCCATTGCTTGATGAAGGTGATTCTCAGCCATGCTTTGGATTTCCTCATAGGAAGGGAAGAGAGACTCAAAGGTTTGGGCTTGAGAATGTGGTGGAGTTGGGTGATCATCGTTTTCAAAATTTGGTTCTCCATAAAGAGGACCATGGATGTCATTATAGATAGGGTGAAACAACAATGGTTTGGGTTGATGGTACACTTGTTGTGGTGGTTGGGTGTGGTTAAAATGCTCATTTTGGTCAAGAATTGACCTTGTTGTTTCATTTGCAAAAGGTGGTGGTTGTGTAGGTCTTGGTGAAAGATCATTAAGATCTTGGACAAAGGGGTGTGGTGATGTTGGAGGAGACCCAAATAACTCCATAGGTTCAAGTTTGGGTAATGGTGATGGTGATGTGTAACCTCTCGTAAATTTCCCTTACGATTAGTAAATGCATACGAATAAATAAAACGATGTTACGATAAATTAACACCATTTTACGGGTAACAAATTTTTTTTTTATGATATGGCTTGATATTGAACCACTACGATAATTGTGATTGACTGTTTAACCAGGAACGATGCTTACACACAACCTAGATTGCCTATAATTATTGCGAACGATAAATAATTATATAACGCGTTTATATTTAATAATACGTTTCGTCTAAATAACGTATACTATTTATATATTCCCCGAACCTACGAAACTTCCCGAGAACGCTCACTAATATTTTTGAACTTTGACACGATAATCGAGACACACCAGGTGGGCCCCCAACACCCTTTGGGCCACGGATCCAATACACAAACCAAACGGACTAGTACTATTTTTCTTTCTTTCTTTTCTGCTGGGCCGACGCAAACCATAAGCCCACCAGGCTTTAAGCCCAAACGCACCCTTATATTATTTTCTTTCTTTTGCACTGCCGCGACACACCCAAAACCGCCCTATGTTTTTACGATTTCTACACATAACCAACATGTATTTTTGCTTGTTTCGTATCACCTAGTACCAAAGAACCAGAAACAACAAATATTGCAACCTCCCTTGTTCGTTTACTACCCTAGAAACCACCCAAGTGAATCACCAAACTCATCATTTGAAAGATAAGTCTAAACGTGGCATATCATTCCTTAGCACCACCCATGCTCTCCAATCCCATCTAAATGAACAATATACATCTCATGATTGTCAGGAATGAACAGGAACAAATCTCACAAGATCTAAACCTTGTAAACCTTCAATTGGGCATTGTTTGTGGTGATACTATTCGCCCTCACATGCTACACCAACACTTGTGAACTTATCTTGTTTCTACTACCTATATGAGAGTTCCATGCAACCCTAAACCACCACATACACTCATACGAACCACATTACACAAAATATTAACGAGAAGGAGCTAGGGAGGGATGAAAGGATTCTCAAGTGTACCACGTCTAAAAGTGAACCTAGGAAACAAAGCTTGGAGCCTCTTGAACCTTTGGTGGAACGAGAAGTGAACCACGAAGCCATTTTACCATTCCACGAACCATACACGACGTTTTACTCCACCTTTTAGAGGTGAGGTGAGACCTTGATTTTCATTTCAAATTATATACGTACGTATATTTATGTTTTACACCAACACTTACTATATATATCACGTAAATAATAAACACGACGTATATATTTTATGTATCATACTATTTCTTGGATAAGCCATTAACGAGTACCTATAATAACAATGAACTAATATTAACGTATACACACTAAAAATCACACGTTTCTAAGTTGGGTTGAACCTATACGAAATATACTAAAAGACTTAGATTATTTTTCAACTTATATAAGTTATACGCATGAGTTTTGGCCGTATACTTTGGCCTCGTCATTTTAAAAATCGACACATAACCACCTATTATTTTTGTACGATCTAATTGCCTACTTGATATACTATCAGGAATGATAAATAAGTCGACCTAATAACTTCGTTTAATCACCTAACGAGACCCAAAGTAAATCGATATTAGAACTGTTTTCAGAAAACTTAAAAACCTTAAGTGGGTCGTAAAGCCCAAAAAGCTCATTTTAGCTTATTACAATAAGCTGAGCGTATAAGCTCTTTTGAAATGAATTTGTAACTTAAAAAGATGGATTTCGACTAAACAAGTATACCCCCAAACCCCTTGGATCGTAAATCCTTAACGGGCCCTAAATTTTGGCTCGTTAAGCCCAATTAATGAAATAAGCTAATTATAAGCTAATAAGCTGTTGGTATAAGCTGTTTGAAACTTTATGAGCTTATTGAAATAATAAAAATGCTAAGTTTTAAATTTGGTAAAGTTTGGACTATTTTTGCAAATGTTCGAAGGTTAAGGACTAAAAGTGTAAAGTTTGTAAACTTTGGGTGAAAAGTATAAAACTGTTTTTCTAAAGGGTATAAACTGTAAATATTGAAACTTAGGGATAATGAATGTAAATATTTGATATTTGGACTAAAAACGTAAATATATATAATTTTTAGACTAACGGCGTAAATGTTTTTCCGTTAAGGGTAAAAAGTGTAAAATTGAGAAACATGAAGGATTGAATAGTAATATTGATTTTAATAATAATTTTATAAATTATATATATTTATACTTATATATATACGTTTGAATATATATTAAAGACGATAAATAATAAACGTAACTTATTATATATATATATATATATATATATATATATATATATATATATATATATATATATATATATATATATATATATATATATATATATATATATACATAATACGAATAAAACGTATATAACGAATAACTAAATTTAGACGAATAAAACAATACGTAACCATTATCTATTTTTATACGACGTAACACATCACGTATGCACTTTATCGATTACTCATAATTAATAATAAACGTTCGCAATAAAACGAGACTTAAAAACTAAAACGTGCCATATCTTATAGGTTGTGTGTGAAGCCGTTGCCTTGCATCGTTGAGATTACGTTTGTTCTACTATCCTACTAAGGTGAGTTCATAGCCCACACTTAACTTATTTTTGTGGAGGGGATACATGCTCAAAAACCGAACACAAGTCTTTTCCTGATCTTATTATTGCTTAAGTAGCTATTGCCAAAAGTCCCTCGATCATGAACCTTAATCACTTGAAAGGTGAACGTAAATAATTGTGAATAGATCTATTAGGGATTGACAATCCCTATTTGGTGGCTAGAGGAAAGTCACCAAATGCACTTTATTTGAATATCATAGGTTACTGGCAAATACCTATCTTGGGGGCTATATATTTTACATCATTATTACAGAAAATATTGATGTCTGTTGAATCGTTGAGTGTCATGAGCTTAAGGCAATAATAAATGTGATTTTTCTAATCTGTTTATTTGTATTTATATACAATAAGCATCTGTATATTGTGTTCAAACTCTAAATTATAAACCTATGAATTTCACTCAACTTTTTGTTGACTTTTAGCATGTTTATCTCAGGTAACTAAATGGAATGGATGGCAACGGCACGAAGTGGGCAATTAAAGATACGTTTATTTTCTCTTTGAATAAAACTTGTTGTTAAATAACGAATTCTCTTGGAATTATGAATATTTGGTATTTTAAATAAAATTTACAACGATCACTTGAATCGTTTTCTATAATTGTGACAAAGATCCACGAAATAATACCCCAAAAGTCTTCCGCTGACATTTTAAGTCTTCCACTGTATTGATCGATTTTGGGGGTGTTATAGATTGGCATCAGAGCTACGGTTATAGTGAACTAAGTGTTTTTGGAACATTGGACTATAACTACACTTTAAACGGGACAAAATTTTCATAAAATACCATTCTACGCCCTTCGTGCCTACGCATCCCAGTAATTGGTAAAAAGTATTATTTACCTTATAGCATTTTAAATTGGTTATAATTATGCTTACATTTACTAATCGGTAAATTTATTACAGTGTCATGTCTTCGAACACCCACCCTATCAGCTTGTCCTCAAACTCAGGAACTGAAGATGTTACTTCAGCCTATGCTACCTCACCTATGCCTATGTCTCCTGCTACCGAAAGATACATGCAAAGCCAGCAATTTCGGCCAGCATCTGACACAGAGGCTTCTCCTCCGGCAACATCTGGTCCGATTCGCCGATCTAGGCAAATTAGACAACTTCAGCCGTATGAAGCAAGTACTGCTGTACCAGCACCAGCTCTTGTCATACCACCTGAATCAGTTGTGCCATCACCACCTGCACCACCAGTAATACCACCACTACCAACTATCTTCTACAGCCAAACTACTACTGTGCCACTAATACCATCACCCATAGCATCACCTCCACTAGCATCACCACCTGCACCTTACCGAAGTGTCCCTCTATCACCTCACCGAAGGACTTACCCAATCCGCCCAACCACCTCAGAATCTAGTGTTCACCGTAGACGCCGAAGGATCCACAAGCGAGTAGATGCTCGTAAATGGTCTTTCTTATTGCCCATTATGCGATATTGGAGATCTCAAGAAGGAACACCAACAACAAGGGAACTTGGGGAAAGTTCTTACTCTACCTCCCGAATTCTGCCAGTCACTGGGGAACCCATACACCATACCATACCATTGTTAGCTGCAAGAATGGTTCGCCACGAAGACCGACTTGATTCCATCGCTAGTATACTCAACAAGATTCCACATGAACTTCTAGAAACCTTTGAAGATGATATGAACAGTCTCATAATTGGTCATCTTGCAATAGAAGATAAGGTCGAAAAGTTGGATTCTCTATTTTGGGAATCAATGGAATTCATAGGAGCACTATGTGGGGCTAACACTTCGACCGAAATAGCATTGGGAACTTTAGACCGAGAAATTGAGAGGATCAACACTGAAAACCTATGCCTTAGGCAAGCCCTGCTAGAAGCTCGAGAAAGGGAAAGGACTCGAGATCAAACCATGGAAACCATGTCCACTGCCATTCAAGAACTCCAAAACCGCCTAGACAAGGCCTTAGGAAAACCATGAGACCACCACCTTGTTAAGAGAAAAATCAATGTCCTACAAATAAGAATATCTTGTCGTATTTTGTAAACATTTGCACAAGTATCAATAAGTGTTGTAACACCTTGACATTGATTTATGGAAGTTTATTTTATCTTTATTTACGTTGCATTATATCGTAATATATTGGTTCATACAGGTCAAACTTATTCGTAATGTGTGTCATCCCAACATACGAAAATTTACGATTTAAACCTTTTCAATGATCGAATCATTATAACTACGACCTATATTTAACTATTCATTACTCGATATGTATTTTCAACGTGATAAGGTTATTATAAATGTTCTAATAATATACCTTCTTTTATAGCAATATGGCTAGAACTAGGAGAACAACCACGAACACCGCACCAGCAAACCCCGAAGTTATGACCCCGGCTGCAATCCAGCAAGCAATCGCTGACGGCGTTAATGCCGTTCTAGCTGGACAAGGCCGTAATAGAGATGGAAATGCACCTGCACCCCGCTACTGCACATACAAAGCTTCATAGCGTGTCAACCGACGTATTTCAAAGGAACTGAAGGAGTGTCGGAATTAGCTCAATGGTTTGAAAGAAGTGAAATTGTTTTCCAAAGAAGTGGATTCTCAGAAAACAACAAGGTAAGCTTCGCAACGGGAACACTAATGCAAGACGCTCTATCCTGGTGGAACTCTACCGTTCAAACACTAGGAGCAGAAGCAGCACATCAGCTTACTTGGATTGAATTCAAGGCTAAAACACTAAAGAAGTATTGTCCCCGTTCCGAACTGCGAAAACTCGAGGATGAGTTCCATGCCTTAATAGTGAAAGGAGTTGATTTGAGAAGTTACAACCGGAGATTCCAAGAACTCAGGATACTATGCCCTACCATGGTACCCGATCATGAGAAGACATTGGAGAAATATGTCGAAGGACTCCCTTGGAGTATTGAAGGAAATGTCACCTCAGCAAACCCGCCAACCTTGGAAGCAGCAATGGAGCTTGCTCAGAAACTTCTAGATCGAGAAGTGAAATACAATGAACTTAAAAGGAAATTGGACGATAAGAGAACCACTCACCATCACTACAACAACCAGCAAAGCTACAACAGTCATCACCGCAACAACAACCAACGCAACAATAATCGGAACCACCAACCATATCATAACACTCGAAGCACTCAGCAGCAGAATCAAAGACAAGAAAAACCCCGAGTCTACACCGCTACGGAAGGTGTAGGGTACAACGGACAGAAACCCCTGTGCCAGCGATGCAAACTTCATCACGAGGGTCGTTGTACCGTCCGATGTGACAAATGTCATAAGATCGGTCATCAAACCAGAAACTGTAGGATTCCTGCTACGGGAAGCAACACACTGGCTGTATCACCCACTTATTTCGGATGCGGAGAAGTAGGACACATCCGGAGGAACTGCCCAAAAGGAAACGAACCAGCCAACGCCCAAGCTAAGGTATACCTACTCGGAGATGGAAACGGACCCGATGTAGTCACCGGTACGTTTCTACTAAACCATCATAATGCTAGAGTATTGTTTGATTCGGGCGCCGATAAGAGTTTTATATCAGATACGTTTGCCCCTTTACTTAATGTTACCCCCTCTAAGCTAAACACCACCTACGAAGTCGAAATGGCTGACGGGAATTTAATAGATACCAATACTATCATGAAAGATTGCACCCTAACCTTATCCGAAAAACCTTTTGCCATTGATCTTATGCCGGTTCAACTTGGTAGTTTCGACGCTATCGTCGGCATGGATTGGCTATCCCACCATCGTGCTAGGATTCACTGTAACGAAAAGGCCGTCCATATACCACTCAAGGATGAAACACTCATTGTCCAGGGCGACAAAAGCAAACCTCGAGATGGAATTATCTCATGTATGCGAGTAATAAAATACATGAAGGAAGGATGTCAAGTATTCATGGCTCAAGTTACGGAAAGTAAGTCATCCGAGAAGCAGCTTGATGACGTTCCTATCGTTAGGGATTTTCCTGAAGTATTCCCTGAAGAATTACCTGGGATTCCACCCGTACGTCAAGTAGAATTTCAGATTAAACTAGTGCCTGGAGCAGCACCAGTGGCTAAAGCACCTTATAGGCTAGCGCCGTCTGAAATGGAAGAGTTGTCAGAACAACTAAAAGAATTATCGGATAAAGGATTTATTCGACCAAGCTCATCACCTTGGGGAGCTCCAATTTTATTTGTTAAGAAGAAGGATGGATCCTTTCGAATGTGCATCGATTACCGGGAGTTGAATAAACTTACGGTAAAGAATCGATACCCATTACCTAGAATTGATGATCAGTTTGATCAATTGCAAGGATCGAGTGTGTACTCAAAAATTGATCTGAGATCAGGATATCATCAGCTAAGAGTTCGAGAAGAGGATATTCCGAAAACTGCATTTAGAACGCGCTATGGTCACTACGAATTTCAAGTAATGCCGTTCGGTCTGACCAATGCACCAGCAGTTTTCATGGATTTAATGAATCGAGTATGCAAACCTTACTTGGATAAGTTTGTAATAGTATTCATCGACGATATTTTGATCTACTCTCGCAACGAAGAAGAACACGCAGGAAATTTGCGAATCATTCTAGAACTACTCAAGAAAGAAGAATTGTACGCTAAGTTCTCCAAATGCGACTTTTGGATTCACACCGTACAATTTTTAGGACACATCATCGATAGTCAAGGCATTCATGTGGACCCTGCAAAGATTGAGGCTGTTAAAGGTTGGTCATCTCCTACAAACCCCACGGAGATACGTCAATTTTTAGGTCTCGCAGGTTACTACCGAAGATTTATAGAAGGATTCTCCAAGATTGCAAAACCTTTGACTAAACTGACCCAAAAGAATGAGAAGTACATCTGGGAAGAAAAGGAAGAAGCAGCCTTCCAGTTGTTAAAACAAAAGCTTTGTGAAGCTCCAATATTAGCCCTCCCAGAAGGAAACGAGGACTTTATAGTATATTGCGACGCATCTTATCATGGACTAGGAGCGGTCTTGATGCAAAGAAGCAAAGTGATAGCTTATGCATCTCGGCAACTGAAGAAACATGAGGAAAACTACACGACTCATGACTTGGAGTTAGGAGCTGTAGTGTTTGCGCTCAAATTATGGAGACACTACTTATATGGCACCAAATGTACCGTGTACACCGACCACAAGAGTCTTCAACACATTTTGGATCAGAAGGATTTGAATATGAGGCAACGTCACTGGCTAGAGTTGCTCAGCGATTATGATTGTGAGATCCGTTACCACCCAGGAAAGGCTAATGTAGTAGCAGATGCGTTAAGCCGAAAGGAACGATTGAAACCCCTTCGAGTTAGATCACTAGGGATGACTATCCACTCACCCCTTCCATCCCAAATCCTTACCGCGCAGAACGAAGCACTTAAAGAAGAAAACCGACCCAAGGAAAAGATTTACGGTATGCCCGAGAATAAGAATGGTTTCGTGAAGAAATCTGATGGAACACTGTGTTTCAAGGACAGAAGTTGGATCCCTATGATTGGAGGTATTCGTGAGCTCATCATGTACGAGTCCCACAATTCAAAATACTCCATTCATCCAGGTTCCGACAAGATGTATCAGGATTTAAAGAGACTATATTGGTGGCCAAACATGAAGGCTGACATCGCAGAATATGTCGGTAAATGTTTGACATGTCCAAGGGTAAAGGCAGAACATCAGAAACCTTCAGGCTTACTTGTACAACCAGAACTTCCTATGTGGAAATGGGAACGAATCACTATGGACTTCATCACCAAACTCCCAAGAACCTCATCCGGATACGACACAATATGGGTTATTGTGGATCGTCTCACAAAATCCGCTCATTTTATACCAATCAAAGAAACCGATGAGATGAATACACTAGCTCAGCTATATGTGAAGGAAATTGTCACTCGACATGGAGTACCAATTTCGATTATCTCGGATCGAGATAGTCGTTTCACCTCTCACTTTTGGAAATCATTACAGAAAGCCCTAGGAACTAAACTAGATATGAGCACCGCATACCACCCTCAAACTGATGGTCAAAGTGAAAGAACTATCCAAACCTTGGAAGATATGCTCCGAGCATGCGTTATTGATTTTGGAAAAGGTTGGGATAAGCACTTACCATTAGCAGAGTTTTCATACAACAATAGTTACCACGCCAGTATAAAAGCAGCACCCTTCAAAGCACTATATGGTAGAAAGTGCAGATCGCCCGTCTGTTGGGCAGAAGTCGGGGAAAGACAACTTATAGGACCAGACCTTGTTCAGGAAACAACCGAGAAAATCATTAAGATTAAGCAACGCTTGCAAGCAGCCCGAGACCGACAGAAAAGCTACACTGACCTAAAAAGGAAACCCATGGAATTTCAAATAGGAGACAGAGTCTTATTGAAAGTATCTCCCTGGAAGGGAATGGTACGATTTGGAAAACATGGAAAGTTGAACCCCAGATACATCGGTCCATTCAAAATCCTGGAAAGGATAGGACCCCGTGGCTTATAAACTAGAACTACCCGAAGAACTTAGTCGGATTCACGACACCTTTCATGTGTCAAACCTTAAGAAGTGTTTATCCGACGAATCTCTCGTGATTCCACTAAAAGAGATACGACTAGATGATAAACTTGTCTTTACCGAGGAACCCATTGAAATCATGGATAGAGAAGTCAAACAGCAAAAACAAAACCGTATCCCTATTGTCAAAGTTCGTTGGGACTCCAAGCGAGGACCGGAATATACCTGGGAGCGCGAGGATCAGATTCGCTCCAAGTACCCACATCTCTTCACCTAAGACACCCTTGGCAACTATCTTAGACTACAATTCCGGGACGGAATTCCCTGTAAGAGGTAGGTAATGTAACCTCTCGTAAATTTCCCTTACGATTAGTAAATGCATACGAATAAATAAAATGATGTTACGATAAATTAACACCATTTTACGGGTAACAAAATTTTTTTTTATGATATGGCTTGATATTGAACCACTACGATAACTGTGATTGACTGTTTAACCAGGAACGATGCTTACACACAACCTAGATTGCCTATAATTATTGCGAACGATAAATAATTATATAACACGTTTATATTTAATAATATGTTTCGTCTAAATAACGTATACTATTTATATATTCCCCGAACCTACGAAACTTCCCGAGAACGCTCACTAATATTTTTGAACTTCGACACGATAATCGAGACACACCAGGTGGGCCCCCAACACCCTTTGGGCCACGGATCCAATACACAAACCAAACGGACTAGTACTATTTTTCTTTCTTTCTTTTCTGCTGGGCTGACGCAAACCATAAGCCCACCAGGCTTTAAGCCCAAACGCACCCTTATATTATTTTCTTTCTTTTGCACTGCCGCGACACACCCAAAACCGCCCTATGTTTTTACGATTTCTACACATAACCAACATGTATTTTTGCTTGTTTCGTATCACCTAGTACCAAAGAACCAGAAACAACAAATATTGCAACCTCCCTTGTTCGTTTACTACCCTAGAAACCACCCAAGTGAATCACCAAACTCATCATTTGAAAGATAAGTCTAAACGTGGCATATCATTCCTTAGCACCACCCATGCTCTCCAATCCCATCTAAATGAACAATATACATCTCATGATTGTCAGGAATGAACAGGAACAAATCTCACAAGATCTAAACCTTGTAAACCTTCGATTGGGCATTGTTTGTGGTGATACTATTCGCCCTCACATGCTACACCAACACTTGTGAACTTATCTTGTTTCTACTGCCTATATGAGAGTTCCATGCAACCCTAAACCACCACATACACTCATACGAACCACATTACACAAAATATTAACGAGAAGGAGCTAGGGAGGGATGAAAGGATTCTCAAGTGTACCACGTCTAAAAGTGAACCTAGGAAACAAAGCTTGGAGCCTCTTGAACCTTTGGTGGAACGAGAAGTGAACCACGAAGCCATTTTACCATTCCACGAACCATACACGACGTTTTACTCCACCTTTTAGAGGTGAGGTGAGACCTTGATTTTCATTTCAAATTATATACGTACGTATATTTATGTTTTACACCAACACTTACTATATATATCACGTAAATAATGAACACGACGTATATATTTTATGTATCATACTATTTCTTGGATAAGCCATTAACGAGTACCTATAATAACAATGAACTAATATTAACGTATACACACTAAAAATCACACATTTCTAAGTTGGGTTGAACCTATACGAAATATACTAAAAGACTTAGATTATTTTTCAACTTATATAAGTTATACGCATGAGTTTTGGCCGTATACTTTGGCCTCGTCATTTTAAAAATCGACACATAACCATCTATTATTTTTGTACGATCTAATTGCCTACTTGATATACTATCAGGAATGATAAATAAGTCGACCTAATAACTTCGTTTAATCACCTAACGAGACCCAAAGTAAATCGATATTAGAACTGTTTTCAGAAAACTTAAAAACCTTAAGCGGGCCGTAAAGCCCAAAAAGCTCATTTTAGCTTATTACAATAAGCTGAGCGTATAAGCTCTTTTGAAATGAATTTGTAACTTAAAAAGATGGATTTCGACTAAACAAGTATACCCCCAAACCCCTTGGATCGTAAATCCTTAACGGGCCCTAAATTTTGGCTCGTTAAGCCCAATTAATGAAATAAGCTAATTATAAGCTAATAAGCTGTTGGTATAAGATGTTTGAAACTTTATGAGCTTATTGAAATAATAAAAATGCTAAGTTTTAAATTTGGTAAAGTTTGGACTATTTTTGCAAATGTTCGAAGGTTAAGGACTAAAAGTGTAAAGTTTGTAAACTTTGGGTGAAAAGTATAAAACTGTTTTTCTAAAGGGTATAAACTGTAAATATTGAAACTTAGGGATAATGAATGTAAATATTTGATACTTGGACTAAAAACGTAAATATATATAATTTTTAGACTAACGGCGTAAATGTTTTTTCGTTAAGGGTAAAAAGTGTAAAATTGAGAAACATGAAGGATTGAATACTAATATTGATTTGAATAATAATTTTATAAATTATATATATTTATACTTATATATATACATTTGAATATATATTAAAGACGATAAATAATAAACGTAACTTATTATATATATATATATATATATATATATATATATATATATATATATATATATATATATATATATATATATATATACATAATACGAATAAAACGTATATAACGAATAACTAAATTTAGACGAATAAAACAATACGTAACCATTATCTATTTTTATACGACGTAACACATCACGTATGCACTTTATCGATTACTCATAATTAATAATAAACGTTCGCAATAAAACGAGACTTAAAAACTAAAACGTGCCATATCTTATAGGTTATGTGTGAAGCCGTTGCCTTGCATCGTTGAGATTATGTTTGTTCTACTATCCTACTAAGGTGAGTTCGTAGCCCACACTTAACTTATTTTTGTGGGGGGGATACATGCTCAAAAACCGAACAAAAGTCTTTTCCTGATCTTATTATTGCTTAAGTAGCTATTGCCAAAAGTCCCCCGATCATGAACCTTAATCACTTGAAAGGTGAACGTAAATAATTGTGAATAGATCTATTAGGGATTGACAATCCCCATTTGGTGGCTAGAGGAAAGTCACCAAATGCACTTTATTTGAATATCATAGGTTACTGGCAAATACCTATCTTGGGGGCTATATATTTTACATCATTATTACAGAAAATATTGATGTCTGTTGAATCGTTGAGTGTCATGAGCTTAAGGCAATAATAAATGTGATTTTTCTAATCTGTTTATTTGTATTTATATACAATAAGCATCTGTATATTGTGTTCAAACTCTAAATTATAAACCTATGAATTTCACTCAACTTTTTGTTGACTTTTAGCATGTTTATCTCAGGTAACTAAATGAAATAGATGGCAATGGCACGAAGTGGGCAATTAAAGAAACGTTTATTTTCTTTTCGAATAAAACTTGTTGTTAAATAACGAATTCTCTTGGAATTATGAATATTTGGTATTTTAAATAAAATTTACAACGATCACTTGAATCGTTTTCTATAATTGTGACAAAGATCCACGATATAATACCCCAAAAGTCTTCCGCTGACATTTTAAGTCTTCTGCTGTATTGATCGATTTTGGGGGTGTTATATGATGGAGTTTTGGATGGTTGGGTTGGTGCACTTGGTGGAGTTGGGTCAATGGGTGATTTAGTTGGTGGTGGAGTGAGCTCATTGGGTTCATTGGGTGATGGAGATGAAAATGCAAGGTTCAAAAAATATTCATTTTTTATAGGTGAGGTGAATTCATCCGAAGATAAGGAGCTTAGGTTGATGGATTGGTTAGACCAAAGTGGTTTGACACTTATCCGGGCGGTTTTCCGGATGGGTCGTGATGGTTGAGATGTGATTGTTGATTTAGTCATGGTTAAAATGGTTTAAAAGATTAGAAATTGTGATGAAGAAGGTGTGATTTGATAGTGTTTAGGATGGTTTAATTTATAGTGATGAAGGAGTGTGGGAAGGTGATGAGGCGAAAAATGAACCACTTTTAGGGGGTCATTTAAGCCCGGAATTGAATTTATTTGATCAAATATTACCCTAAATCGTTCCTTTTGTGATTTTAGGTACTTTGGGAGAGAAATCTGGAAAAGGAAGCAATTCGGACGTTTTTGGAGCATAAAAGTGAAGAAAATGCCAAAGTCTTAATTTTCCTTGCTGGGAACAGTAGGTGACGGCGTCAAGAAGGAAATTCTGACGGCGTCAAGAGTAATTTCCATGACGACCCAGTACAGAATTGAAGGCGTCACGAAGTAGAGCGTCAAGAGTAAAATACGTCACGGCCTGGAAAATGCTATAACGTGACGGCGTCAAAAGTAGATCAAGGCAGTCCGAGAAGTATTTTGGCGGCGAGATGATGGCGTCACCAATTTTGTCTTGATGCCGTCAGACCCTATTTCCTATATATACTTTTCTAATTTTCACACATAAAAAAGAGAAGTTTTGGAGAAACCCTAAGGCCGAACTTAGTACGAATTTTACAGGTTTTTCAAGGGTTCTCAGCCCTTGATCCCTTTCATGTGTAATTGAGATAAGTATTCTTTTAATTCAATCAATATGTCTATGTGTTGGTTGTCTATATCTTGTTCTTGTCTTAATTCCATCATGCTAGGCTAGATCTATCTTGTGTTTGCTTGGATCTAATGAAACCTAGATGTTAATTATGTGTTGATTACTTGTTTATGGTTGTATTGGATGAATGATTTCGATGTTAGGCTTAAGCAAACTGGCAGATCTCCAAATGGTAACATGCTTGAACGTCTTAGGAAACATGAACTGACGTGCACTAGGTTTTATTGGTTGTATTTAATGCATGAGTAAATTCTAATGATCCCATGTTAGGAGCTTCTTAATCGGGTCGACATAGGAGTGAAGTAGGCACTCATAGGATTGGGGAATTAAGTGCGCCACCCCATGAATGGTATTAAGGAATACAATCCATCATCCACGCAACTATAACAAGTAATTAACGTGTAAAAGATATCTAGGGATTAGTGAAATCTAAGTAAACACAATTTCTTCACTTATTGCTCACAACCTTAGTTAATTTAGTTTATTTTCATTTTTTAGTATTTTATTTTGATTGCATCTTAGTATTGGGTTAGTTGACTAGCAACTAATTCCGCCCAAATCATTCAAAACCCGAGATTTTTACTTGCTTTTCATAAAATATAAAAATACAAAAATAATCATCCCTCACCTTTAGAACTAGTATTTAGGTTTTCTAATCCTAGCGACACTATTCCTAGCTGAACGATCAATCCCCCGGTACTTGTCACTATACTATACTACAACGATCAGGTACACTGCCTGGTGGGGGTTGTAAGCTTCTCAAGATCCCTTGAGAGGTAAAGCCTGGTGCGATCCCCACGTATCAAGTTTTTGGCGCCGCAGCCTGGGGAATAGTTATTGTCTAGGTTACAATCTATTTTTATTAGGTCTACTTGCTAGATTCCTTTCTAGTAAGATTTTGTTTTTATTTTTTGGTTTTCTTTAGTCTATCTTATTTCTTTGTTTCCTTTGTTCGTAAACTATTTCGATGGATAACAATAACATTGATCGTTTGATTCCCGTTATTCGTGTTTTTCGTCATAGGATTTTCCAAATGCCCGCCCCACTCCCTTTAATGGAGAATGAGAACCCACCTAACCTCTCACCCAACCACCACTTTGACAATAATTCTGAGTTAGAGGAGTCTGATCATGATGATTACCGTAGGGCTAGTCCCTTTTACTATTCAGACTCCGACGAGGATCTTGATGATGGTGATGTGATTTATGAGAATAGGATGGAAGAGGAAATAAACCCTCTTAGGTATGTCGACCCTAGGACTAGGATTGAGTGTGATAGTTCATTCAACATGCAATTTCCTTGTAAGATCGGATTTAAGAGCTTTAACGCCTATCTTAACTCATCTCTCCCAATGAACATAATCTCGCGTAATGAATATAATAAAATCATGGTAGATGAGTTAGAATACAAAGGAGAAAACATTATTGCTAGGGCAATACCATTGCATGTGTTTGTAGGAAGCTTGGTTTATCTTGTTGAGTTCATGGTTATGGAGAATCTAGGAGAGTTTATTGATGATAAGTTGACCCAAGTTGTGTTTGGAAAACCTTTCAAACAATTGACCAACCTCGATGAAAAACTCATAGAAGGGTTAATTACATTCTCGGATGGGGATGAAGATTTTGTCTATCAAATGCCCCGCACACACCCTAGGTTTAAGGATTTTTCCATGGAAAAGTGTAGTAGGTATCCGCCCATAGAAATGTTAAGTGAAAATGATAAGAGAAGAGGACTTAGGTATACTCATGAAAAGAATAAAAGATACTATCGCGGATGCTTAGAGTTAGGAGATGATTATAAGAAAGATGAGGCGACTATTAGATGGCTCACACTTGGTTATGTGAGCATAAGCGATACACGTTAACCCATGACCTTGAGTCTAGCTACAAGACTCGTAAATAAAGAAAAGCGCTTCTTGGGAGGCAACCCATGTTTTGTGTGATTTTATTTTGTTTGTTTGTTATTTGCTTCCGTATGCATGCTTTATTTTTATTGTTGGTAGATCATGTTTCTCAATTAAGAAGTGGAAATACTTTACTTTGTTGTTTTGGCCTAGTCTTAAGTCCACCTAAAAGTATTTTTGCAAAAGATAAGTGTAAGGGGAAACCCCAAATATGCTTTTAAGAAACAAACCGATCATGATTCTCCACAATATTAAATGAACATGTATATTCGTATTTGTTAGAGTCAAATGCTTGTATTGAGTCATAATGAAGTTTTGCAGGATTTTCCATGAAGTAGGACCAAGTTTTTCCAGAAATTTTCCGAAAACTTAACCTAAGAATTTCTGCAGGTCACTTCTGACGGCGTCACGAGTTAACTCTTGACGGCGTCACGTGTAAAAATCTGGAAATTTTACCGGTTTTGTTTTTCTAACGGAGTCTTATGGTTTTTGTGAATTATTAAGTTTTATAATCTCCAGAAAATCTGCAAACTTCATTCCACCAGCATTATATCTTATTTTGTTTTCTAGGATTTAGTAACTTATATAGGTTGCCGCCGATTTTATGCGAGGTTGTCTTGTCTATTTTCTCAGGATTTACAGGTTATGTATGACAAGAAGATGATTATTATTCTGGAAGGGAAGCTTTGATTGTTCATGTTAATACAAATATCGCCTAAAAACGTTATTTATATTTTACGATCTTCGCTAAGTTTTGTTAACGACAAAATGTAAACAGCAAAACATAATCTTAGTTTTTAAGACTTGCATAAACTAGACTTTTGCTACATTTTACATTTCATAAAACACAACACAAGTTTATTTCTTAAAGTAGAAATTGTCACATCACATTTATGACAAGTTTTGTCATTATGCATTTATGGAAAGAAATGTGTTTGACTAACTTTGTTGTTGCTTGCAAGCTTTGTATTTGACTTGATTTATGAGATGTGACATTGTTTGGTTGCTAGGAGTTATGAGACAAGACCTTGTTTGTTTTGAAGAGTTATTGCAAAAATCAACTGCAAGCCTGGCGGTACCCTGGAGGTACACGGGCGGAACCCTTCTCAGGGGTCCGCCTGATCCGCCAGACCTGCAGAAGGTTTTGGCTATAAATATTGAGCCACAAGTTAAAATTTGGCTCATCACTTGACATTATATTTTACACACACATTCATTCTTTCATCTAACCTCTTAACATTTCATATGTGAAGTTTCTTTTTGTAGCAAAGAGATTCATGAGCTTACTAAAAGTAACAAGTATTCAACACAATGTTGCAAGACTTGTTAGCTTAGCATTGTGTAGACTTGTGTAGTTTACACTTCATTTGATTGTGTATTTTCAGTAGTGATCGGTTAGTATTTTAGTCCTCAAAATACAAAGAGTGTTGGGAGTTGTTGTACCCTAGTTAAAGAACTAACGGGAGTGGTTGTGCCCTTGTAAAAGAACTCGACATTTAGCTTTGTGTCGGTAAAAGTATAAGCGACGTGTAAGGTTTTCTCCGCCGGTGAAAGGAGCTTGTTGACTAGTGAAAGAAACTCTCGAGTTGGATACTCGGGGCGTGGACGTAGGGCAAGGAAAAAGAGTCCTTGTAGCCGAACCACGATAAATACTCGTGTTGTGGTTTGATCGTTTCTTTCATTTACTTGCATGTTATATATTGTGTTTGTGCATATATCTTTGATCAAACGGAAAGTTTCAAAGCTAACTTAATAAGTTAAAAAGATTTTAATCAGCAAACTATTCACCCCCCCTTCTAGTTTTCCACAATTGGTATCAGAGCTACGTTACTCAAGCTTTTAAAATATATTGTGTTTTAAAACTTGAAACGATCCATGGATTTTGAAAATTACAAAGAAGGGCAATCTATACAAAGACCACCACTCTTTGAAGCAAATGGTTTTATATATTGGAAAAACCGTTTTGAAACTTACGTGAAATCTAAAGATATAGATTTGTGGTATATAATTATTGATGGTGATAACGTAGTTACTAACATCGAAGATGATGATCAAAAGAAATTAATAGGTAAAAATAACGAAGCTAAAATGATGCTTTATAATGCTTTGCCTAAGAAAGAATATGAAAGAGTCTTTTTGTGTAAAACCGCCAAAGATATTTGGCAATCTTTAATTGTCACTCATCAAGGAAACTCACAAGTTAAAGATAACAAAATTGATCTCCTTGTTCAACAATATGAACAATTTGTTATTTCCGAAGATGAGATTATTGATAATGCTTATGCTAGATTTAATACTATTATTACTTCACTTAAAGCACTTGACGAATCTTTTTGTAGTAAGAACTTTGTCAGGAAATTTCTTAGAGCACTCCATCCGAAGTGGAGAGCAAAAGTGACGGCAATTGAAGAATCCAAAGATCTTTCAAGCATGTCACTTGATGAGCTAATTGGAAACCTCAAAGTTCACGAAATGGTAATGGAAAAAGATTCGGAACTAGTTAGAGGCAAGAAAGAAAAAGTTAAGTCCATTGCCTTGAAAGCTAGAGTCCAATCAAGTGATGATGAAGAATCTACTTCGGATAGTGATGATGAGGAATATGTTATGGCCGTGAGAGACTTCAAGAAGTTCTTTCGTAGGCGAGGGAAGTTTGTAAGGCAACCTAAAGATGATAAGAAAACCTTCCGGAAAGATCGTGATGATCGAAAAGGAAAAGTTGAAAGAAAATGTTATAGGTGTGGAGACACAAGTCATCTTGTAGGAGAATGTCCAAAACCACCCAAGAGCAAACCTCAACAAGCTTTTGTGGGTGGTGCTTGGAGTGACTATGAAGGAGATGATGATGAGCCAAAGAATGATGATATTGCTCTCATGGCTCACAACTCAAATGAGGTACTCTCCGACTCATCTTACTCCTCTATTGACGATGATACTTTACAAAATGAATATAACAAACTTTGTGAGTTAAGCTTAAAAATCATAAACAAAAATAAATTTTTGAAAACTAAAAAGGAGTTTTTAGAAAATGAAGTTTATGAGTTAAAAGAAAAAGCTAAGAGACTAGAAAAGGGTAAAGGTATTGACACATCATGCAAATCATGTGAAGAACTTAAACTTGAAGTTGAGAAACTTAAAATTACTCAAAATGATCTAATCAAACAAACCACAAAGTTCAAAAAGTTCGATAAGAGCATTTCGTGTGCGGACGAAATTATGAAACTTCAAAAGTCACCCTTTGATAAAACAGGTCTAGGGTTCAGGAAAGTAGAAACCGTTAAGGGTCAAACGAAACAAGAAAAGAATGCACATGAAACAAACAAAACTGTTACAGCAACCTGCGGAACAGACGGAACCCAAAATAGGGTTCCGCCCGTTGGTCCCGAAGGTTCCGCCAGGTCTGCTGCAGCAGTAACTCCATCCACTTCGGATCGTTCAAAATTTGTTAAAGTTACATACAAAAATGGAACAAAACCTTTGTTTAAAACTGAAGTAGGATTTAGTAAAAATGAATTTAGAGCTAAAACTACTCAACCAAGACCTAAGACTCCAATTCCCAAACGTCCCTTTCCAAAGAGCAACTTCAACGCTCGACCAAACTACCAACATGTTTGGAACCAAAACACTCCTAGACATTACCAAACTCAAAACCACATGCCATGGAGCCCTTATGCTCTATTTTCATACTTGGAACAAATTAATGGCATGCTTAACCAAAATGGACCCATGAGAAATTGGGGACCAAATGTTTGAGTGTTTTTCATAAAATAGGTGTGCCTCAAAGTTTGTTTGGAACCGGATGAATGGATTAAAGATAGCGGTTGTTCAAGGCACATGACGGGTAATAAAAGCCTCTTCTCAACATATCACAAATGAGATGGAGGTAATGTTACGTTTGGTAGTAATGCTAAGAGCAAAATCATCGGAAAAGGTACAATCTCTCATGACTCCCTTTCTATAGATGATGTTGCTCATGTTGATAACTTAGGATTTAATCTTCTTAGTATTAGTCAACTTTGTCGTAATAAGTATAATGTCCTTTTTAGTGAAAACGGTAGTAAAATTCTTAAAGATGGTATAACCGTAGCCAAAGGTGTCCTTAAGAACAACGTATACGTCATGAAGTTGGATTCAACATCTAGAGACAAACTTTGTCTTACCTCATTAGATGAATCTTTAACTTTATGGCATAGACGTTTAGGACACGCTAACATAGGACTAATCCAAAACCTCTCCTCCAAAGACTTAGTTCGAAACCTACCTAAGTTGAAATATGACCAACACTTTTGTGATGCTTGCAAAGTCGGTAAACAAGTCCATGGTAGCCATAAGGCTAAAAACTTGGTTTCTACATCTAGGTGTCTAGAACTTTTACATATAGATTTATTTGGTCCGTCGGCTATACAAAGTTATGGAGGTAACTTCTACACTTTGGTCATAGTTGATGATTACTCAAGATATACTTGGACAAAATTTTTGAAAAGTAAAACTGAAGCTTTTGATAAATTTGAAATTCTAAGCAAGAAAATTCAAAATCAAGTAGGGTCTAATATTGTGTCTATTAGAACGGATCACGGTCGTGAATTTGATAATGAATTTCAATTTGGTAATTTTTGTGATAATAATGGAATAACTCATAACTTTTCGGCTCCACGTACTCCTCAATCTAATGGTGTAGTAGAACGTAAAAACCGGACATTGCAAGAGATGAGTAGAACAATGCTTAATGAACAAAACATTCCACAAAAGTTTTGGTGTAATGCCGTTGACACATCAACATACATTTTAAATCGAGTCTTAATTAGACCATTTTTGAATAAAACTCCTTATGAACTATATAAAGGTCAAAAGCCTACATTAGGATACTTTAGAGTGTTTGGGAGTAAATGTTTCATTCTTAACACCAAGGATTATCTCACCAAATTTGACCCAAAGTCTTATGAAGGTGTATTTTTTGGATATTCACAAAATAGTAAAGCGTACATTGTTTTGAACAAAGAAACCCTAAGAGTCGAGGAATCGTTGAACGTAACATTTGACGAGAGTCCACCTCCATCTAAGACATCACCTTTGGTAGATGATGACTTAGTTGAAAGCCAAGCAATTGAAAATCAAGAAATTTTAAGTGATGACAAAGAAGATGAACTTTTTAACAAAGAACTTGTCAATATCAAAGAATCTAAAAGTCATCCATTAGATGGTGTTATTGGCAGCATTAATGAAAGAACACTAAGGTCAAAAGTTCAAAATGAAAGCAACTATTTTTGTTTCGTGTCAACTATTGAACCCAAAAATATTAATGAAGCCATTAAAGATGAATCTTGGGTAATTGTAATGCAAGAAGAGTTAAATCAATTTGTTAGGAATGATATATGGACATTAGTTCCTCAACCAAAGAGTCAAACTATAATTGGAACTAAATGGGTATTCCGAAATAAAATGGATGAAAATGGAATTGTGTCTAGAAACAAAGCTAGGCTAGTTGCACAAGGATATAACCAACAAGAAGGCATTGACTACGATGAAACTTTTGCTCCGGTTGCTAGGCTCGAGTCAATTAGAATCTTACTTGCATATGCATGTGCACACAATTTTAAACTTTTTCAAATGGACGTCAAAAGTGCATTTCTAAACGGAGTCATTAATGAAGAAGTGTATGTTGCTCAACCACCGGGCTTCATCGATTTTGAAAAACCAAATCATGTTTACAAACTTAAAAAGGCTCTTTACGGACTTAAGCAAGCTCCAAAAGCATGGTATGATCGACTTAAAACATTCCTAGTTGACCATAAGTATACCATGGGCTTAGTTGATAATACTCTCTTCACTAAGAAGAAAGATTCACATATTATCATAGTCCAAATCTATGTTGATGACATTATATTCGGATCAACTTGTCAAGAATTATGTGTGGATTTCTCAAAAATCATGCATGACGAGTTTGAAATGAGTATGATGGGAGAACTCAACTTTTTCTTAGGACTACAAATCAAACAACTAGAAGATGGTATCTTCTTTAACCAATCTAAATATATTAAGGACATGCTTAAGAAATTTGGACTAGAAGATTCGAAACCTATCAAAACTCCCATGTCCACGGAAACTAAACTCACCAAGGATGAATGAAAGTGAATCCGTAGATAGTACTAAATATAGAGGTATGATTGGTAGTCTACTTTACCTAACGGCTAGTAGACCCGACATTATGTTTAGTGTTTGTCTATGTGATCGTTTTCAAGAAGATCCTAAAACCACCCATCTCGAAGCCGTTAAAAGGATTTTTAGGTATATTAAGGGCGCTACACATTTAGGTTTATGGTATCCCAAAGGAACGGGAATAGACACCATAGTGTATGCCGACTCGGATCATGCCGGTGACTATGTCGATAGAAAAAGCACAAGTGGTATTTGTACTTTTGTTGGACATTGTCTCACCTCATGGTTCTCTAAGAAGCAAACGGCTCTTGCTATCTCAACAATGGAAGCCGAGTACGTTTCGGCCGGAAAGGCATGTCAACAAGCTCTTTGGATGAAGCAAGCTCTTGTCGACTACGGAATTCAACTCAACGACATCACAATTCTTTGTGACAACAAAGGTGCCATTGATCTTAGCAAAAACCCGGTTCAACATGCTCGTACCAAACATATTGAAATCCGTCATCATTTCCTTCGTGACAACGTCCAAAAAGGAAATATCTCAATTGAGAAAGTTTCTTCCGAAGATAACATAACCGACATTCTCACAAAACCTCTTAAGCGTGAACCTTTTAATCTTCTTAGGCTAGGCTTAGGACTCATGGAACCTACATTGTAGTTCTGGACATTAGACAAAAATCATAAAAATCAAAACAAATCCAAAACCATTTTTCTCAGCAGGGTCGGCGGAACCCTCAGCCATAACGGACGGAACCCAACCCAGGGTTCCGCCGTGTCCGTCGACCTGCAGAATCATTTTCTTTGTTTATATTAAACCAAACACCCATTATCTCATACCACCACTTCAAGGCTGCTACTATTCACTTCACCACTCATCCACACCTACGAATTCTTGGTCCTCCATTCATTTACATTGCAAATCAATCATCATTGTAAGTATTCTAAACATGATTACAATCCTGATCTGAGTCTAGGAATTCTATTTCTTGCACAAAAACAAAAAGTTGGGGTTATGCACTAACTTGAAAAACTCATGCATTAGATTAGGTGTTTAATAAAACTAATCATGTTTCCCATAGTTAGGAATTGCATCTTTAACTAGTATAAACATGTTTGCTAAAACACCCCATGTCAAATCCTTCCAAAAATTTCTCACAAGTAGGACAAATATTTTTTCGTCTCACATTGAGAATACAAAATCAAAACGTTATGTTTAAAACATCACTTGCATAATGTCTCTTGAATGCTAAAGGGAATACATAACCAATATGTATTTTCGGGTACATTCAAACGAAGCTACATTGAACTAGGAGCGTTTGGGTTATCTTTGTTTTATAACAAAACTTGCATAAAACGATTTTGGAGCATCAAAATGAGTCAAGATAACTGCACCTCCACATTGTTTTCATATAGGCACACACTAGAACTTCCACATTATAATAGTGGTTTACGTAAACTAAAATGTGAAGTTTTGTTGTTCTAGGAATCATCATGCCTCCTCTAACCCACTACGACCACAAGGACACCATTAAGTACCTACCAAAACACCACAAAACCAAAGGCCTTACCGCAAATCAAGTAAACGTGTTCAAAGCCCTAGAAAAACACTATGTCCATGAGGGTAGAACCATAGACCCATCTTTCCTAGAAGGCACAAACCTTTACGCCAATTTTGCCACAATCAACTTTGAGTGTCTTTTGAATATCGACGAGCCTATTTGTCCTAGGTTCATTCCAGAGTTCTATGCATCATGCGTCCTCTCAACGGATGATTATGGTCATATGTCTATCAACTTTAGGGTTAGCGGCCATCAATACTCCTTCACTCTTGAGGAGTTTGCTCAAATCTTAGGTGTTCCAAACCGTGGTACTTGCCTCTATTCCGACTTGCACTCCCTCTCAACTCTTGACAACCTTCAAGACCGTATCCACCCTTATGACACACCTCTTGTCTCAAAAGACATTCTCCGTGACCACCTTTTTGTTAGGACCACCACCACTAGGAGAACCCGTTCGGGGAATGAGGTCGATAAGGACCCATTTGGAATGGAAATGAACGAACTCAAACCCCAATTCAAGAAATGGGAGGAAGTCCTTAGAGCCAATGTCATTAGCACAATAGGGAACCATGACCATATCAACCTTTGCCTTTGCTACATGCTCTACTCCTTGTCTGTTAGGCAACCCTTCAACCTTGCCTACTACATGGCCAAGAGAATGGCCGACATTCCCGTGCATGGCACAACGGCTATGCCGTATGGAATGCTCTTGACCCGTCTCTTTAGGTTCATCTCACCCATTCCACCAACTTCAAATGGTCTTCGTCTTGACTACACTCTCTTTAGGTTCATCTCCTCGGTTAAGAAAGCAACAAGACAACATAATCCAAGCAACTAGCCACGCTGCTGGCGGAGGCTCCTCAACTCCTGCCTCAAGCCATTAAGATCCCTCCATAACGATCCTAGATCCACGCTATGGGTGTCTCGGTTTCTCTTGAGGTCAGCCACCTCCTTCTCCAGCTCGGCATTCCTTTGCCATAGCTTGCGGTCGGCCACTCGAGCTGTAATAAAACCTCGCTGCAAACTATCGATATGCTCATGAACCTCCATCAAAACTCTCCTCATCTCAGTAGTCCTGCCCACAACCACAGTCATATTGACTCTCAAATCCGCTAAGAACTCTCCAATAACCCTCTCAAGTCGATCAGATACATGTGCAACTCTCTCACTAAGCTCAGTAATTCGAGCCCACAACCTACCAATCTCACCTAATTCTGCATGCTCAGCAGAAACCTCAGAAGATGCATCCGACTCAACGGGACTATCAGGTGGCAACTCAAACAAGAACGGATGATTAGGTGAATCAGGCTCAATCGGATGTACAGGAGAATTAGGCTCCTCAGCCTGTGCTGGCGGCACAATCAAATCATCATCATCAGGCATCTCATCCTCCTGAGGGTCATCCTCCTCCTCAGGGTCATCATCATCACCCTGCTCAGCCTCCTGAGGGTCATCCTCCTGCTCAGAGTCATCAGCCTCATCCTCACCCTCGTACTCCTCCTCCTCCTCATCGGAAGAGTACCTCATCAATCGTCGTCTCCTACTAGGTGAACTATGTGGTGAAGGGGTAGGTGATCTAGGACGACGACGCAATGATGCGGGTGGCGCCTCAGACAGAAGAGAGTGAGCATCAATCTGTAAAGGTGGTGAAGTAGGGCGTACCGACATACGTGCCGTAGCTCGGTGGGCAAAACGTGGAGCCACACGAGCCAAAGCCTGATGAAGAGTAAGCTGCCTCGATGTACCAGGGAGCCCTAAAGAAGATGAGGGTCCCTGCGTAGATGCAGCAGATGGTGCTGAAGTAGAACCTGTCGGTGTCATAGTAGCTGAATGCATGGCAACCTGGTATGGGTCATCAAGAGCCATGGTGAACTGTGCTGGCAATACCGGTGTAGTAAGAATATCCTCAACAACATCAGGCGTGTGGGAGGCCATAGTCTGTGACAACGGCGTAGGGTAGGTGTAAGTGTTTCAAAAACAACTAAACCGCGAACTCAAAATATCATATCCAAAAATCATCATATAATTCCAAATCGTATATAATCAAGAAAGATTTAAAATACCGCATTACTAAAACCATTCTCAAAACAATTAAGCCATATAATTCCTCAAAACGCATATAATTCCTCAAAACGCATTATATTACTAAATCAATAAACCTCAAATCCTCAAATCATCTCAAGAAATCCCAAATCTATAATCATCTCAATAATCTCATAATACCTCAATAATAAACAATGATGCTTCGGCTTGGCGGGCTGGCGGGCAATGGTCGAGGATCGTTTTCTATAAAAATCGGTCATAGTTTAGGTGTCTATTTACCTAGTTCTCTATAACCTTGGCTCTGATACCAATCTGTAACACCCCCAAAATTTGGTACAGCGGAAGACTCAACAAGCTTTCGGGGTGCTACGGGGATTGGTATCCAAACACAAGACATAAAAGAACGAGATAAAGTAAACAAAATAAAATGCAACCACGCGGGGTTTTATAGTTTACATTATCCCAAAATCATCCAAAGTCAGGCCCAAAAGAAATAAATATAGGTCCATAATAGTTATCAGAGTTTTAGAAAATATAGATCCATAACCGGTGCCAAATGCCAAGCCGCCAATCCCAAGCATCCGCATAGCATCACTTAATTACCTGAGAAAACGTGCTAAAAGTCAGCTTTCACTGGTGAGATCATAGGTTTAGATTCTTAATTCAATATAGTGGACATATACGCAAAACGCTTGCTAGCTAGACTAGGCCTCAATCATCCAACCAAAATGTCCAACCAAAATGTTCCAACCAAAATATTCCAACCAAAATAAACCATCCCTATAGGTGCACGCTATAGCTCAAATCAATCCAATCAATAGCTTACCTAGCTCAAGTCTAGGCCTCGCTCTATAACCAATCCAATAGCTTACCTAGTTCGGGACTAGGCCTCGCTCAACAACCAATCAATAGCTTACCTAGTTCGGGACTAGGCCTCGCTTAATCCTACCTAGTTCTATAAGCATAGCAAGTTTTGAAATAAACAAATAAAGCGATAATAGTCCTCATAAAACATTTGCACGTTTCTCACCCCAAGTATTGAAAACGAAGTTCAAGAGTAAAAGTGGGGCTATGACTCACCTCAAGTCCAGAAATCCTCAAAAGAAACGATAGAAGAAAGACGTAAGAAATCTCAAGCAACTCACGTAACGGCGACTACTGACTCGGCACTTCCTAACAATATCAAACCCGTTCAGAAATCTTTTCCTCAAAATCAAATATTCCCATTCCCAAACGTATTCCATTTTACTTTCCAAAATTAACCATTTCTCGAATTAACTTCATTTTCATTTGAAATTCGACGTTTGGTATCCATACGGGTGGAGGGTCGACACAGCACAAACCAAAAAGCCACAACAAGGAACAATAATAAGACAACTATAGGTCTAATGTTAGCCCAATATGTTATTTAAATAATTATCGAAGCTTATCAAATCCGTCGATTTGGTAATCTCCCATATTTATTTACGTAATATATCATTCCAAGATTATACCCGACCTAAAGCACATTGCACATAAGTTTCTATTTGGTATATGTCGTAGTCCAATGAATTCCCTATATATATCGTCGAATCAGCCAAATTCCACGAGACATATAGTAATTTATCACCCTAAAATATATACCACATCCTATGGGCGTCGTGGGATACGATGCCCATTAATATACCCATTTTATATCGTCAAATAACTCGATCTAGAATGAGTCATTCGATATATAAAATGTTTATATTAACCGTCATATATCCGTGACAACACAAAGTCACAATATAAAGCTCACTTGGACTTTAAAGACCCACAATTCGTATAACTCGATAAGTTTCTAATTTATAAATAAAATCACATTTTTAATTATTAGTTATCCGACTTATTTCGCCATTATTTATATAACTTTTCTTTATAACAATAGTCCGACATTTATTACACTATTTGCATAGTATAATAACTATCGTTTTATTATTATAACGTTTACTCGTGATCGTTTTATTATTAATATACGCATTTATATATATATATATATATATATATATATATATATATATATACACGTTTAACACGTCTATATATACGTTTATAAACGATTATATTCTTAATAATATTATAACGAGTATTATTTTTAATATCGACTTTTAAATATTTATCGAGTCATAGAATTTGGTCACATGTCCGAGTCATGACCCTCGGCTCATAGTCCAAGTCCAAAGTAATAAGAATCAAGTCACAATATAAACATGTCATCTCCGTCCAAACAATCCCATATCCACGTGCGACAACATGAGGGTCCGACTACGGCACCCGACTAACCTATCTCCGTCATCTAATGACCATCTCACAATTGGTCCCCAAGTTCCACATTCGACAACACATCTCCAATATAACTCGTATTCCAATATACCACTTCAAGTTCAAAAATAATAAACTCATGGCCCAAGAATAATAACCACGACAAAAGCAATACTTCGGCAAGTAAAATAACAACCGAAAACATAATCATTTACGGGTTGATTTATCAAGTCAACCCGGGTCAATATTACACCCGAAACAAGGTGCGTGAGTCCCACCCGAGACCATTAGGTCTCGGCTTGCTCTAGCTCGAGCCAACTCGACCCAAACAGCCCCCCCCCATGAGGTGTCGGCCGAATACCAAATGACCACAAGGGTCGAACCAAACACAACCAAGTATACCAAACATCAAGATGATAACCCAACATCACAAATTCGAGCACCAAGATCAAGAATCATCACAAATCCACAACCAAAACCGAGAATAATACAAACCGAGAGCACAAGCTCTCGGGTTCACTTCGACCCATCAAAAATAAACACAACCCGGATACCAAACTCGATTTAGGTCATGTTTTATCAAAAACCCACTAGTATTTCATGTATATAACCATAGATCCGAAAGAAAGTAATTAAATCCGTGACCCTTGGTCACGTTTTCACCAAAATACGGGTCGAACCCGTCCTACCTTTGATTCCCAAGACCAAATCATGAAGAGACTTCAAAAACAATAAAGATGGTGATGATTTTTATGATAAAACTAGTTGAAAAGATTAGTTTTAGGGCGCGTGTTTGTGTATATCAAGAAGGAAATGAGATGGGGAGTCGATTGGTGGTGGTATTGATGGTGGTGGAGCGGCGGTGTGGTGGTGGCAGCCGATTGGAGGGGCGGCGGCTCAAGGGAGGGTAAGGGTTTGTGAGATGTAAAAATTGAGAGAGAGAGGAGAGAGTGAAATGGTGAGGGTGTTTGTGGGATTCGGTTCACACAAGGACGATTTATTGTAATTTAAAAAAAAAATCTTTTTTTTTTATTATTAATAATAATAATAGTAAGAGTGTAGTGGGCTAAGTAGCCCAATGCAAACACACGGGCCAAACCCGAAACCTTAAATAATCAAACCACTTTCTCCAACCGAACCCGTTCCGAAAATAATAACAATATCCGAACCCATATAAAATATAATTAAAATTGTTAGGTCAACCTAGTGTCGGAGTCAAAGTAGTGCCAAAATAACGATCTCAAAATAAATCATCACGAACGAATCAAACCAAACCATAAATAAATAATCAATCCTCATAATTAACATACGATCAAAATCAAGTACCAACGTTCGTAAAATATCTCGTCACAATAAATTTTCAAAAATTCTAAATTTATAATTTCAATGTAATGCGTGTTTTATAAAACGGCTCCCTATTTTGCCAGTTGTCACATCCTCCCAGCCTCAGAAGGAACCCGTCCCGAGTTTCTCTCGAAATAACCCATCTACGAAGTGAAAAGCTTCGGATATTTCCTTCGAAACTCATCCTCGCGTTCCCACGTAAATTCCGGTCCGTGCCGCGAATTCCAGCGAACTTTGATGAGCGGAATACGACTCCTCTTGAGTCGTTTGATCTCCCTATCCATTATCTCAATCGGCTCTTCCACAAAATTCAAACTTTCATCCACACGAATATCCTTGATTGGTATAACTGGTGTTTCCTCTGAAAGGCATTTCTTCAAATTGCTAACATGAAACACATCATGAACTTTACTCAGTTCCATAGGTAATTTCAAACGATACGCTACGGACCCAATTCTTTCCAAAATAAGAAATGGTCCAATGTAGCGGGGATTAAGTTTCCCACGTTTCCCAAAACGTATCACACCCTTCCAAGGCGAGACTTTCAACATCACTTTGTCTCCAACTTGGAATTCTAGGGGTTTATGCCTCTGATTGGCGTAGCTTTTCTGTCTATCTCTAGCTGCTTGCAGTCGATCTCGGATTTGCGTTACTTTCTCCGTAGTTTCCAAAATAAGCTCAAGGCCTGTGAGTTGGCTATCACCAACTTCTGCCCAACCAATAGGTGAACGACATTTACGACCATACAAAGCTTCAAATGGTGCAGCCTTAAGACTTGTGTGGTAGCTATTGTTGTAGGAGAACTCCGCAAGGGGTAGATATTTCTCCCAGCCTTTACCAAAGTCTATGATGCATGCACGAAGCATATCCTCCAAAGTCTGGATAGTTCTCTCACTTTGACCATCGGTTTGGGGGTGATATGCAGTACTCATATCAAGTCTCGTCCCTAAAGCGGTTTAAAGTGATCGCCACAATGCTGACGTGAAGCGGCTGTCGCGATCCGAAATAATCGATATCGGAGCTCCATGACGAGAAACAATCTCCTTCACATACAACCTCGCAAGTTTTTCCACACTATCATCTTCGCTAATCGCCAGGAAATGAGCAGACTTAGTCAAACGATCCACAATTACCCATATAGCGTCGCAACCGCTAGCTGTCTTTGGTAATTTGGTAATAAAGTCATTCGTAATCCGCTCCCACTTCCAAACCGGGAGTTCTGGCTGCGTCAATAATCCTGACGGTCTTTGATGCTTGGCTTTAACCTTAGAGCAAATCAAGCACTTACTAACATACAACGCTATATCTGTCTTCATATTTGGCCACCAATATAACTTCTTCAAATCCTGGTACATTTTGTCAGACCCAGGATGAATAGAGTATCTCGACTTATGCGACTCATGCATAATCAACTCTCGAATTCCTCCATACAATGGTACCCAACTTCGCTCTCCAAAACATAACACTCCATCAGAATGCTTAACAAATCCCTTCTTATTTTCTGCCATCCCAAATATGTTTTCAGTAGCTCGATTCTCTGCTTTCAACGCTTCCGTTTGAGCTTCTAATATTTGAGACGGTAATGGCGATATGATAGTCATCCCTAATGACCTAACTCGTAACGGTGGAATTCTCTCCTTTCGACTAAGAGCATCAGCAACAACGTTTGCTTTACCCGGATGGTAGCGAATTTCACAATCGTAATCGCTTAGCAACTCAATCCAACGTCGCTGCCTCATGTTAAGCTCTTTTTGGTTCAGAATGTGTTGCAGACTTTTGTGGTCAGTAAACACTACACACTTGGTTCCATACAAGCAATGTCTCCATATCCTCAAAGCAAAAACCACAGCACCTAACTCCAATTCATGGGTGGTGTAGTTCTTCTCATGCTTCTTGAGCTGTCGGGAAGCATAAGCTATCACTTTCTCTCGTTGCATTAACACGGCTCCTAAACCTTTATGAGAAGCGTCACAATAGACGACAAAATCCTCGTTACCTTCGGGTAACGCCAAGATAGGAGCACTACACAACATCTCCTTAAGTAACTGAAAGGCTTCCTCTTCCTTATCTCCCCATTCATACTTAACACTCTTTTGAGTCAATTTGGTCAACGGTTTCGCTATCTTCGAAAATCCCTCAATGAATCTTCGGTAGTAACCGGCTAATCCCAAAAACTGACGAACTTCCGTTGGGGTCGTAGGTGCAGCCCAATCTTTAATCGCTTCAATCTTGGCAGGGTCCACATGAACTCCTTGTCTATCAATCACATGACCTAGAAATTGTACCGTCGAAATCCAAAATTCACATTTCGAAAACTTGGCATACAGTTTCTCCTTCCTGAGCAATTCTAAGATAAGTCTTAGATGCTCCTCATGCTCCTTCTCACTCTTCGAATAAATCAGAATGTCATCGATGAACACAATCATGAACTTATCTAAGTAAGGCTTACACACCCGATTCATGAGATCCATGAATACCGCCGGTGCGTTAGTCAACCCAAACGGCATCACCTGAAACTCGTAATGCCCGTAACGGGTTCTGAAAGCCGTTTTCGGAATATCCTCCTCGCGAACTCGAAGCTGATGATATCCCGATCTCAAATCGATCTTCGAATACACGCTCGATCCTTGAAGTTGATCGAACAAATCGTCGATCCTAGGTAACGGGTATCTATTCTTCACCGTTAACTTGTTCAACTCTCGATAATCAATACACATACGAAACGATCCATCCTTCTTCTTCACAAATAAGACCGGGGCTCCCCAAGGTGAAGAACTTGGTCTTATGAATCCCTTTTCGGCTAACTCCGCTAATTGTTTTGACAACTCTTCCAATTCAGTAGGTGCAAGACGATAAGGCGCTCGTGCTACAGGTGCAGCACCAGGTATCAACTCAATCTGCAATTCCACTTGTCTAGTAGGCGGAATTCCCGGCAAGTCATCGGGAAACACATCCGAAAAATCATGAACTATAGGTACATCTCCAATGCACCTTTCCTTCTTCTCCTTCTCTCCTTTCTCAGAAATTTGGGCTAAGAAAGGTAACTTCCTTTCTCTATTAGCTTCGGCAACTTAGTGCAAGATATAACCGCTAATCTAGATGGGCCTCTCAAATCCTTTCTATCTCCTGGTATGTTCAGAATCTCCTTGCCGTAAGGCACACGCACGATCTTCTCATCGCAAATTATATGAGCACGATACTTCGACAACCAATCCATACCAATAATGACATCAAAACTTCCTAATGTGATGGGTAGAAGATCTATGTTGAAAGGACGGTTCAGAAAGTTTAACGTGCAACCGCGAATGATAGTCTTAATCCTTTCTATGTTTCCATTAGCTAACTCTACATCATAACCAATTCCTAAGGCCATCGGGGGTTTCTCAAGTAAGGGTGCAAACTTAGTGGACACAAAACTCTTATCGGCACCAGTATCGAATAGTATGGAAGCATAACGATAATTGAGAAGGAACATACCAGTCACAACGTTCGGATCTTCTCCTCTCTCGTTCCCGAGTGCATACACTCTTCCATGAGCAGCTCCAGCTTCCACACGTTGGTCCCCATTATCTTGTCGTCCACGGTTTCCATTATTGTACCCATTACCACCCGATCCTTGATTTCCTCGGTTCCACAATTCCCTACACTCATTCCGATAATGTCCTTTCTCTCCACATCCATAGCAAGTAACATTTGCCTTACTCATAGTTTCAGGAGTAGCTTGAACCATAGCAAGTGGTCGAGCTCTACAATCCTTAGCTATGTGTCCCATCTTAGAGCAATTCTTGCACATTACAGTACATCGACCAGAATGATGCTTGTAACATCGGTTACATTTGGGTGCATCTCCATTGTAGTTCTTCTTGTCTCCATCTCCCATGGCATAAGCTCTAGTAGTTAGTTGTCGCTTGTTTCGACGATCATTACCCTTAGAGTGATCGTCCCTCTTTCTCTTTCCATTCTTATCCTTCTCAGCTTCTTCCAATGCCAAAGAGTCCATCAATTGTTGAGCGATAGTGATAGCCTCATGAATGTTTGCAGGCTTAGCAGAAATCACATCGTTCCTTGTAGCTACCGGCAATCCATCGGTATACCTCTCAATCTTTTGGGTCTCAGTCCTAACCATATCGGGACAGAGTAAGGCCAACTCTCGATAACGGCGATTGTAAGTTGCCATATCGGTACCTTTCACTTTGTGGTTCCAGAACTCAATTTCCAACTTCTTAATCTCATTCCTTGGGCAGTAAGTCTGAATCAGCAAAGACTTAAATTGCTCCCAAGTCATAGCATAAGCCACATCACTCCCAACCGAGTTACGGTAATTGTTCCACCAAGTTAAGGCTTCATCCTTGAAAGTAAAAGAAGCAAACTTTACCTTCGCATTCTCCGCACAACCACTGACATTAAACACTGACTCAGTCTTCTCTATCCACCTGACCAAGTAAACCACTCCTTTAGTTCCACCAAACTCAACGGGTCCACAGATCTTAAACTCCTTGTAGTTACATCCATTAGCACGAACAGGTGGAAATGTTCCAGCAGAATTGTTGGAATGATTTGACTCAGCTAGTAGCTCAGCAACTCGTTGCTCCACAAGTTGATTGATCATTGCTTGATCCACAGTAGGTGCATTAAGTGGAACATGATCATTGTCTCCCTGAACATCAACATTTTGATCCCTGTTGTTGCGGTTAGTAGTGTCCATGTTATCAGGAGTAGGGGTTTCAACATTTCGAGCTGGACGGCGTCCTCGACGACTAGGGGTAGCCGTTGCAGGTCCAGTTCTGGTAGCTCTAACAGGGTTTCTTCGTGGGGCCATTGCTCTGAAACATCATACAAGTTCGTGAGTCTCCGATAGGACTTATCATATGCTCAACAAGAATTAAATCAACGAAGCCAAGTCACGGAAAGAATAGCAACAATACACCATGAAACATCAATAAACGGATAAGGACTCAATTTCCATAACACCCAAAATCACATAATACCATATACTAATAACCATCAACCATACAATAGCGATCTAACATCATTCCAACTACTGGATAACACAAAACGTACTAATCGTTCAAAAAAAAGGACGAATACTGAACAAAATACATCAAAACATGATAACTAGCTTTTCTAACCGAACACTCCTCGGTTAAGAAAGCAACAAGACAACATAATCCAAGCAACTAGCCACGCTGCTGGCGGAGGCTCCTCAACTCCTGCCTCAAGCCATTAAGATCCCTCCATAACGATCCTAGATCCACGCTATGGGTGTCTCGGTTTCTCTTGAGGTCAGCCACCTCCTTCTCCAGCTCGGCATTCCTTTGCCATAGCTTGCGGTCGGCCACTCGAGCTGTAACAAAACCTCGCTGCAAACTATCGATATGCTCATGAACCTCCATCAAAACTCTCCTCATCTCAGTAGTCCTGCCCACAACCACAGTCATATCGACTCTCAAATCCGCTAAGAACTCTCCAATAACCCTCTCAAGTCGATCAGATACATGTGCAACTCTCTCACTAAGCTCAGTAATTCGAGCCCACAACCTACCAATCTCACCTAATTCTGCATGCTCAGTAGAAACCTCATAAGATGCATCCGACTCAACGGGACTACCAGGTGGCAACTCAAACAAGAACGGATGATTAGGTGAAGCAGGCTCAATCGGATGTACAGGTGAATCAGGCTCCTCAGCCTGTGCTGGCGGTATAATCAAATCATCATCATCAGGCATCTCATCCTCCTGAGGGTCATCCTCCTCCTCAGGGTCATCATCATCACCCTGCTCAGCCTCCTGAGGGTCATCCTCCTGCTCAGAGTCATCAACCTCATCCTCACCCTCGTACTTCTCCTCCTCCTCATCGGAAGAGTACCTCATCAATCGTCGTCTCCTACTAGGTGAACTATGTGGTGAAGGGGTAGGTGATCTAGGACGACGACGCAATGATGCGGGTGGCGCCTCAGACAGAAGAGAGTGAGCATCAATCTGTAAAGGTGGTGAAGTAGGGCGTACCGACATACGTGCCGTAGCTCGGTGGGCAAAACGTGGAGCCACACGAGCCAAAGCCTGATGAAGAGTAAGCTGCCTCGATGTACCAGGGAGCCCTAAAGAAGATGAGGGTCCCTGCGTAGATGCAGCAGATGGTGCTGAAGTAGAACCTGTCGGTGTCATAGTAGCTGAATGCATGGCAACCTGGTATGGGTCATCAAGAGTCATGGTGAACTGTGCTGGCAATACCGGTGTAGTAAGAATATCCTCAACAACATCAGGCGTGTGGGAGGCCATAGTCTGTGACAACGGCGTAGGGTAGGTGTAAGTGTTTCAAAAACAACTAAACCGCGAACTCAAAATATCATATCCAAAAATCATCATATAATTCCAAATCGTATATAATCAAGAAAGATTTAAAATACCGCATTACTAAAACCATTCTCAAAACAATTAAGCCATATAATTCCTCAAAACGCATATAATTCCTCAAAACGCATTATATTACTAAATCAATAAACCTCAAATCCTCAAATCATCTCAAGAAATCCCAAATCTATAATCATCTCAATAATCTCATAATACCTCAATAATAAACAATGATGCTTCGGCTTGGCGGGCTGGCGGGCAATGGTCGAGGATCGTTTTCTATAAAAATCGGTCATAGCTTAGGTGTCTATTTACCTAGTTCTCTATAACCTTGGCTCTGATACCAATCTGTAACACCCCCAAAATTTGGTACAGCGGAAGACTCAACAAGCTTTCGGGGTGATACGGGGATTGGTATCCAAACACAAGACATAAAAGAACGAGATAAAGTAAACAAAATAAAATGCAACCACGCGGGGTTTTATAGTTTACATTATCCCAAAATCATCCAAAGTCAGGCCCAAAAGAAATAAATATAGGTCCATAATAGTTATCAGAGTTTTAGAAAATATAGATCCATAACCGGTGCCAAATGCCAAGCCTCCAATCCCAAGCATCCGCATAGCATCACTTAATTACCTGAGAAAACGTGCTAAAAGTCAGCTTTCGCTGGTGAGATCATAGGTTTAGATTCTTAATTCAATATAGTGGACATATACGCAAAACGCTTGCTAGCTAGACTAGGCCTCAATCATCCAACCAAAATGTCCAACCAAAATGTTCCAACCAAAATAAATCATCCCTATAGGTGCACGTTATAGCTCAAATCAATCCAATCAATAGCTTACCTAGCTCAAGTCTAGGCCTCGCTCTATAACCAATCCAATAGCTTACCTAGTTCGGGACTAGGCCTCGCTCAACAACCAATCAATAGCTTACCTAGTTCGGGACTAGGCCTCGCTTAATCCTACCTAGTTCTATAAGCATAGCAAGTTTTGAAATAAACAAATAAAGCGATAATAGTCCACATAAAACATTTGCACGTTTCTCACCCCAAGTATTGAAAACAAAGTTCAAGAGTAAAAGTGGGGCTATGACTCACCTCAAGTCCAGAAATCCTCAAAAGAAACGATAGAAGAAAGACGTAAGAAATCTCAAGCAACTCACGTAACGGCGACTACTGACTCGGCACTTCCTAACAATATCAAACCCGTTCAGAAATCTTTTCCTCAAAATCAAATATTCCCATTCCCAAACGTATTCCATTTTACTTTCCAAAATTATCCATTTCTCGAATTAACTTCATTTTCATTTGAAATTCGACGTTTGGTATCCATACGGGTGGAGGGTCGACACAGCACAAACCAAAAAGCCACAACAATGAACAATAATAAGACAACTATAGGTCTAATGTTAGCCCAATATGTTATTTAAATAATTATCGAAGCTTATCAAATCCGTCGATTTGGTAATCTCCCATATTTATTTACGTAATATATCGTTCCAAGATTATACCCGACCTAAAGCACATTGCACATAAGTTTCTATTTGGTATATGTCGTAGTCCAATGAATTCCCTATATATATCGTCGAATCGGCCAAATTCCACGAGACATATAGTAATTTATTACCCTAAAATATATACCACATCCTATGGGCGTCGTGGGATACGATGCCCATTAATATACCCATTTTATATCGTCAAATAACTCGATCTAGAATGAGTCATTCGATATATAAAATGTTTATATTAACTGTCATATATCCGTGACAACACAAAGTCACAATATAAAGCTCACTTGGACTTTAAAGACCCACAATTCGTATAACTCGATAAGTTTCTAATTTATAAATAAAATCACATTTTTAATTATTAGTTATCCGACTTATTTCGCCATTATTTATATAACTTTTATTTATAACAATAGTCCGACATTTATTACACTATTTGCATAGTATAATAACTATCGTTTTATTATTATAACGTTTACTCGTGATCGTTTTATTATTAATATACACACACACACACACATATATATATATATATATATATATATATATATATATATATATATATATATATATATATATATATATATATATATATATATATATATATATATATATATATACGTTTAACACGTCTGTATATACGTTTATAAACGATTATATTCTTAATAATATTATAACGAGTATTATTTTTAATATCGACTTTTAAATATTTATCGAGTCATAGAATTTGGTCACATGTCCGAGTCATGACCCTCGGCTCATAGTCCAAGTCCAAAGTAATAAGAATCAAGTCACAATATAAACATGTCATCTCCGTCCAAACAATCCCATATCCACGTGCTACAACATGAGGGTCCGACTACGGAACCCGACTAACCTATCTCCGTCATCTAATGACCGTCTCACAATCGGTCCCCAAGTTCCACATTCGACAACACATCTCCAATATAACTCGTATTCCAATATACCACTTCAAGTTCAAAAATAATAAACTCATGGCCCAAGAATAATAACCACGACAAAAGCAATACTTCGGCAAGTAAAATAACAACCGAAAACATAATCATTTACGGGTTGATTTACCAAGTCAACTCGGTTCAATATTACACCCGAAACAAGGTGCGTGAGTCCCACCCGAGACCATTAGGTCTCGGCTTGCTCTAGCTCGAGCCAACTCGACCCAAACAGCCCCCCCCCCCCCCATGGGGTGTCGGCCGAATACTAAATGACCACAAGGGTCGAACCAAACACAACCAAGTATACCAAACATCAAGATGATAACCCAACATCACAAATTCGAGCACCAAGATCAAGAATCATCACAAATCCACAACCAAAACCGAGAATAATACAAACCGAGAGCACAAGCTCTCGGGTTCACTTCGACCCATCAAAAATAAACACAACCGGATACCAAACTCGATTTAGGTCATGTTTTATCAAAAACCCACTAGTATTTCATGTATATAACCATAGATCCGAAAGAAAGTAATTAAATCCGTGACCCTTGGTCACGTTTTCACCAAAATACGGGTCGAACCCGTCCTACCTTTGATTCCCAAGACCAAATCGTGAAGAGACTTCAAAAACAATAAAGATGGTGATGATTTTTATGATAAAACGAGTTGAAAAGATTAGTTTTAGGGTGCGTGTTTGTGTATATTAAGAAGGAAATGAGATGGGGAGTCGATTGGTGGTGGTATTGATGGTGGTGGAGCGGCGGTGTGGTGGTGGCAGCCGATTGGAGGGGCAGCGGCTCAAGGGAGGGTTAGGGTTTGTGAGATGTAAAAATTGAGAGAGAGAGGAGAGAGTGAAATGGTGAGCGTGTTTGTGGGATTCGGTTCACACAAGGACGGTTTATTGTAATTTTTTATTATTAATAATAATAATAGTAAGAGTGTAGTGGGCTAAGTAGCCCAATGCAAACACACGGGCCAAACCTGAAACCTTAAATAATCAAACCACTTTCTCCAACCGAACCCGTTCCGAAAATAATAACAATATCCGAACCCATATAAAATATAATTAAAATTGTTAGGTCAACCTAGTGCCGGAGTCAAAGTAGTGCCAAAATAACGATCTCAAAATAAATCATCACGAACGAATCAAACCAAACCATAAATAAATAATCAATCCTCATAATTAACATACGATCAAAATCAAGTACCAACGTTCGTAAAATATCTCGTCACAATAAATTTTCAAAAATTCTAAATTTATAATTTCAATGTAATGCGGGTTTTATAAAACGGCTCCCTATTTTGCCAGTTGTCACAAGGCGGCACCCTCAAATGGGTTCCGCCTGTGTATTCTGAGGGTGCCGCCACACACCTGCAAAATTTTGTTTTCATTTTCATCAATTCAACATCCAAACACCAAAATCCAATCCTTTTAGGTAGAAACCCATAATTTGCAATGTGTTTAGCATAATAGGATACTCCCTCTTCCATAAACTTAACCAAAACCAATTCCCGCCAAAATTCAAATTTAGCCATAACAACCTCAAGGACCCCTCAAACATAAAGGAAGGAACCCTTTTAAGGGATCCTTGAAATCCCTGAGATTTATACTACCACAAATCTACCAAAACCACTATGCATTTAGTGCAAAACTTGTCTTCTCACTTCACCATTTTCATTGGATTGACTTCCATGATATGACAACCCACAATTAGTTTTCCAAATCATTAGAAACCTCAATTTTTGTATGGACTAACATCAAATCCAAACACTCCTTTTCATAATTCATCAACACTATAAATTAAGCCATCCTAAACATCATCAAATCACACCTTCCTCAACACAATTTCTGAAACTTATAAACCATTTTTCACCATGACTAAGTCAACAAACACCTCTCAACCATCAAGACCCATCCGGAAAACCGCCCGGATTAGTGTTAAACCACTATGGTCCAATCAACCCATCAACCTAAGCTCCTCATCCTCGGATGAATTCACATCACCCATAAAAAATGAACACTTTTTGAACCTTGCATCTCCATCACCATCACCCAATGAACCAAATGATCTCACTCCACCACCAACTAAATCACCTATTGACCCAACTCCACCAAGTGCTCCAACTCAACCATCCAAAACTTCATCACCATCACCATTACCCAAAATTGAGCCAATGGAACTATTTGGGTCTCTTCCCACATCACCACACCCATTTGTCCAAGATCTTAATGATCTTCTACCAAGACCTACACAACCACCACCTTTTGCAAATGAATCACCAAGGTCAATCCTTGACCAAGATAACCTTTTCAACCACATTCAACCACCACAACAAGTGTACCATCCACCTAAACCATTATTGTTTCACCCCATCTACCATGACATCCATGGTCCTCTATATGGAGAACCAAACTTTGAAAACCATGATCACCCAAATCCACCACACCCTCAACCTGAAACCTTTGAGTCTTTATTTCCTTCATATGAGGATATCCAAAACATGGTTGAAAACCATCTCCATCAAGCAATGGAATTTCAAACCACATTGCTTGACTCAATACCAAACCCATCCTTCACCCAAGAACCAAAAACAAACCAACCATCAAACAAAGAAACGAAAACCAACCCACTTCAACCCACTAATTCCCATGCTTGCTCAAATTGTGAGCAAATGGGTGAAACCATCAAAACATTGCTTAACCAATTCCAAAATGAAACCCGTTTTGCATTCCAACACGTCATAGAATGTTTGGATGCTCTTTCCCACCCCAACAAATCCTAGACAATCCTTGGAGGCCGTTTGCCCCAATTTAGGAAAGTAGGATTTTATTTTTCTTTCTTGGTTATTTTTTTAAGTTTTTTGTTTATAAGTAGAAGAATAGTTCTCATTTCTTGTCTTTTGACCTTTTAAGAGTCAAAATTTTACTTGGAATGATATTTCTTTCTACTCACTTTAGTACATTGTTGGTTGATCATGTTTGTGTTGTAGTTGCAATGTGTGTGGTAACTACATCCTTGACTATATATATCACAAACTAACAATTTTTTTGTAGGGTCCAAAATCCATGTTTCCATCTTGGCACTCCATTTAGGGGGAGTATCGACCAAGGGGGAGCATTGGCATTATTCCGCTTCGCTACTCTTCTTTTTGTTTCGACAAAAAGGGGGAGAAATATATTAACCATTCAAATACTTGATATGCTTTTCGTCTCTTAAGTAAAACAAGGTTAATATAATTTTTTTTTAAGTCTTGAAAACCAAGATTTTGCGTGTTACTTAAAAACAAAGTTTATGTTTTTTCATCAACAAAAAGGGGGAGATTGTTAATACAAATATCGCCTAAAAACGTTATTTATATTTTACGATCTTCGCTAAGTTTTGTTAACGACAAAATGTAAACTTTAGTTTCTAAGCAAAAAATAATCTTAGTTTTTAAGACTTGCATAAACTAGACTTTTGCTACATTTTACATTTCATAAAACACAACACAAGTTTATTTCTTAAATTAGAAATTGTCACATCACATTTATGGCAAGTTTTGTCATTATGCATTTATGGAAAGAAATGTGTTTGACTAACTTTGTTGTTGCTTGCAAGCTTTGTATTTGACTTGATTTATGAGATGTGACATTGTTTGGTTGCTAGGAGTTATGAGACAAGACCTTGTTTGGTTTGAAGAGTTATTGCAAAAACCAACTGCAAGCCTGGCGGTACCCTGGAGGTACACGGGCAGAACCCTTCTCAGGGGTCCGCCTGATCCGCCAGACCCGCAGAAGGTTTTGGCTATAAATATTGAGCCACAAGTTAAAATTTGGCTCATCACTTGACTTTATATTTTACACACACATTCATTCTTTCATCTAACCTCTTAACATTTCATATGTGAAGTTTCTTTTTGTAGCAAAGAGATTCACGAGCTTACTAAAAGTAACAAGTATTCAACACAACGTTGCAAGACTTGTTAGCTTAGCATTGTGTAGACTTGTGTAGTTTACACTTCATTTGATTGTGTATTTTCAGTAGTGATCGGTTAGTATTTTAGTCCTCAAAATACAAAGAGTGTTGGGAGTTGTTGTACCCTAGTAAAAGAACTAACGGGAGTGGTTGTGCCCTTGTAAAAGAACTCGACATTTAGCTTTGTGTCGGTAAAAGTATAAGCGACGTGTAAGGTTTTCTCCGCCGGTGAAAGGAGCTTGTTGACTAGTTAAAGAAACTCTCGAGTTGGATACTCGGGGCGTGGACGTAGGGTAAGGAAAAAGAGTCCTTGTAGCCGAACCACGATAAATACTCGTGTTGTGGTTTGATCGTTTCTTTCATTTACTTGCATGTTATATATTGTGTTTGTGAATATATCTTTGATCAAACGGAAAGTCTCAAAGCTAACTTAACAAGTTAAAAAGATTTTAATCGGCAAACTATTCAACCCCCCTTCTAGTTTTTCACAGTTAATTTTCTTGGAGGAAGATTTAACCTGACCACCTTATTATCCATACCGAGCGAATCAGGGGAGTATTTGATTTCATTCTTTTTACTTTTTCACTTTTACATTCTTTACTTGAACATTGGGGACAATGTTCATCTTAAGTGTAAGGGGAGGGTAAAATGATGATACCTTACATATGCACTTTCGCTTGAGTTTGTTTTGTTTAATAGTAGATGTGTAATAAAACTATGAGAAATACTTGTTAGTGCAATTTTAGCGCCAAATTTAAAATTTTTTACAATATTTAGGAGTGAAACTTTAGCCATAGCAAGCGTCTCATGGATAGGAGATTGTATGACTAGCACATAACCGTATATTTAGAAAAATTTTCCACCCAAATATGTGAGGTTCGCCGTTAGATTTGATAGGAAAAACATTTACTATTAGTGCTTATGAGTGTACCGGTAGCATTTAGATTCTAGAACTTGCGTTAGTGATGCATCCCGAGACCGCTAGTGAGACTACATTCGTGTAGTAGGATTTACTACATGATAAGAGGCATTAGGATCACCCTTGTGTTAAACTCGTATTATAATTACTTGACCATTTAAGTCATATTACTTGGCTAGTTAAGTCAACTAATTTTTCCCACACCTTAGCGTTGTACTCATTTTTAGTACACGAAACCCCTAGTACACCCCTCCGAGCCTATCTTTTCGTTTCTAACTTTAAGCATTTTACTTAAAGGAAGAATTTGTTACACCCCACTTAAATGTACACCCAAATCGCCTTAGCCTTCCGTGTATGCGCTCATTTTTAGTGCATTATTGGTATTTGTTAAACCCTAAGTTAATTATCTAATTGATTACATGGTTGCTAAGTCGAGTCATATCATTGTACATATTGTTTTGGGACGATTGGGACTCATGGGTAAAGTACTTATTTTATGGAGTAATGGGGAAGAACATCATATATTACCCCCATATGTACGTTAATCTTAAAAGTACTCCAAGTGTTTTGATTTTCTTAATTCGAGTCATTACATTAGTTTATTGTAAAGCATGTAAAGATTCAAGTGTAAGGGGAATTTACATTCCCTATGATGTATTATTTTGGATGGTAGGGTAAGAGTGCATGAAAAAAAAAAAAAAAAAAAAAAAAAAAAAAAAAAAAAAAAAAACATACGGACTACCATCGCTTTTTATTCTATATTCATTTTATGTTTTAGTTCTTTTTCATTTATTAGCTTAAGTCGAGTCAAGTCTTGGCTTAGCAACGCCATATTGTACATGTAATTAACCAAGATTGTTAACTCGCCACCAATAAAAACTTCCTTTATCCAACAAAACCGTGTATTTCATATCCCTACACCTAACTTTACAACCCTTTAAAAAGACCTCTTTGATAGTTTATCCTAGGTTCTTACGCCATGTGGTGGAGGTTTGATCCTTTCCCAAGCCTACGGTAATCTATTTTGCTATGACAGGTAGTGAGAGATATCTTCCATTTCCATATTGTAATTTATACTTTATTACACCCGAGAGATGTGAGTATCTTAACACTATTTGTGAGGTGCTTGTGTATGACCTCCGTGCTTGTCTTTGGTCTTTAGTGGAACGATTATTTGTTTTAATTACTTTTATATTAGTGTTAAATGACCCCTAACTTGTATTTTGACTAGAATAAAAGTGCATTTACTTGAGGACAAGCAAATCTCAAGTGTAAGGGTATATGATGAGGCGAAAAATGAACCACTTTTAGGGGGTCATTTAAGCCCGGAATTGAATTTATTTGATCAAATATTACCCTAAATCGTTCCTTTTGTGATTTTAGGTACTTTGGGAGAGAAATCTGGAAAAGGAAGCAATTCGGACGTTTTTGGAGCATAAAAGTGAAGAAAACGCTAAAGTTTTAATTTTCCTTGCTGGGAACAGTAGGTGACGGCGTCAAGAAGGAAATTCTGACGGCGTCAAGAGTAATTTCCATGACGACCCAGTACAGAATTGAAGGCGTCACGAAGTAGAGCGTCAAGAGTAAAATACGTGACGGCCTGGAAAATGCTATAACGTGACGGCGTCAAAAGTAGATCAAGGCAGTCCGAGAAGTATTTTGGCGGCGAGATGACGGCGTCACCAATTTTGTCTTGACGCCGTCAGACCCTATTTCCTATATATAGTTTTCTAATTTTCACACATAAAAAAGAGAAGTTTTGGAGAAACCCTAAGGCCGAACTTAGTACGAATTTTACAGGTTTTTCAAGGGTTCTCAGCCCTTGATCCCTTTCATGTGTAATTGAGATAAGTATTCTTTTAATTCAATCAGTATGTCTATGTGTTGGTTGTCTATATCTTGTTCTTGTCTTAATGCCATCATGCTAAGCTAGATCTATCTTGTGTTTGCTTGGATCTAATGAAACCTAGATGTTAATTATGTGTTGATTACTTGTTTATGGTTGTATTGGATGAATGATTTCGATGTTAGGCTTAAGAAAACTGGCAGATCTCCAAATGGTAACATGCTTGAACGTCTTAGGAAACATGAACTGACGTGCACTAGGTTTTATTGGTTGTATTTAATGCATGAGTAAATTCTAATGATCCCATGTTAGGAGCTTCTTAATCGGCTCGACATAGGAGTGAAGTAGGCACTCATAAGATTGGGGAATTAAGTGCGCCACCCCATGAATGGTATTAAGGAATACAATCCGTCATCCACGCAACTATAACAAGTAATTAATGTGTAAAAGATATCTAGGGAGTAGTGAAATCTAAGTAAACACAATTTCTCCACTTATTGCTCACAACCTTAGTTAATTTAGTTTATTTTCATTTTTAGTATTTTATTTTGATTGCATCTTAGTATTGGGTTAGTTGACTAGCAACTAATTCCGCCCAAATCATTCAAAACCCGAGATTTTTACTTGCTTTTCATAAAATATAAAAATACAAAAATAATCATCCCTCACCTTTAGAACTAGTATTTAGGTTTTCTAATCCTAGCGACACTATTCCTAGCTGAACGATCAATTCCCCGGTACTTGTCACTATACTATACTACAACGATCAGGTACACTGCCTGGTGGGGGTTGTAAGCTTCTCAAGATCCCTTGAGAGGTAAAGCCTGGTGCGATCCCCACGTATCAGAAGGAGTGTTTGGATTTGATGTTAGGCCATACAAAAATGGAGGTTCCTAATGATTTGGAAAACTAATTGTGGGTTTTCATATCATGGAAGTCAATCCAATAAAAATGGTGAAGTGAGAAGACAAGATTTACACTAAATGCTTAGTGGTTTTGATAAATTTTTTGTAGGATAAATCTCAGGGATTTCAATGAACCTTTGGAAGGGTTCCTTCCTTTATGTGTGAAGGTTCCTTGGGGTGGTTATGGCTATTTTTGAAATTTGGCGGGAAATGGTTTTGTTTTAGTTATAAGGGATGAGAAGTATCCTATTGTGCTAAACAAATTGCAGGAAATTGGTTTCTATCTAAAAGGATTGTATTTTGTTAGTTTGATGTTGAAATGTTGAAAACAAAAAAAATTTCTGCAGGAAACTGGCGGAACCTTCAGGTTACACAGGCGGAACCCGTGTGAGGTTCCGTCCGGTCCGTTGAGCCATTTCTGGGTTGCCCAGAAAATACACTGGCGGAACCCAATTTTGGGTACCGCCAGATCCGCCAGGCCTGAAAAATTTGGCAGTCCGCGATTTTGACCCCCAAGATGATTTTCAAATTTTTCGAAAACTCCTAAAATCAAAAAGATAAGGCATTTCTGGTTAGGTGATGCAAAAATTGGACATGTAAACACACATACCATAGGACTTTGACCTTGAAGTCGAGAATGTCACTATACTTAGTGAAAAATTCATAAACATGAAAATTAAACAACTTGCCAAACGTTGTCTACCTGCATCGTTGTTAGATAATACATGTTCCAAATAGTATCACACATTGTACCAACACACAAATACATCATAAACATTGTTTAAAACGACCAAATTGTTCAAATAGCACTTAGTGCCAAACACTCCTACACACCCGCACTCATTGACGGTCAATCTTGTTCTTGAGCTTTCCAAGGAATCTTCAAAGATTCTTAAGCATCCCCTTTGTTTGCTTGAACTCCGCCGACTCATTTGGAATATCCGAAAGTTGGGATAGGTATTCGAGAGGTGGGAGCCTAGAGTTGGGCAAAGAGTCATCTTCACTCATTGAGGAAGATGATGAGGAGGTAGGAGGATGAGGACGTTTTCCTTGGGCTTTGTAAACTCTCTTATCACTAAGTGGGACAAAGGTGTGTGGAATGAGAGAGTAGTCAAGATGAAGACCGTTTGGAGTTGGTGGAATGGGAGAGATGAACCTAAAGAGACGGGTCAAGAGCATTCCATACGGCATAGCCGTTGTGCCATTCACGGGAATGTCGGCCATTCTCTTGGCCATGTAGTAGGCAAGGTTGAAGGGTTGCCTAACGGACAAGGAGTAGAGCATGTAGCAAAGGCAAAGGTTTATATGATCTCGGTTTCCTATGGTGCTAATGACATTTGCTTTAAGGACTTCCTCCCATTTCTTGAATTGGCGCTTGAGTTCATTCATTTCCATTCCATATGGGTCCTTATCGACCTCATTTCCCGAACGGGTTCTCCTAGTGTTGGTTGTCCTAACAAAGAGGTGGTCACGAAGTACAACTTTTGATACAAGAGGGGTGACATAAGGATGGATGCGGTCATGGAGGGTGTCAAGAGTTGAGAGGGAGTGCAAGTCGGAGTAAATGCAAGTACCATGGTTTGGGACACCTAGGATTTGAGTAAACTCCTTAAGAATGAAGGAGTATTGATGACCACTAGCCCTAAAGTAGATAGACATGCGACCATAGTCATCCGTGGAGAGGGTGACGGATACATAGAATTCTAGAATGAACCTAGGACAAATAGGCTCGTTGATTTCCAAAAGACACTCAAAGTTGATTGTGGCAAATTCGGTGTAAAGGTTTGTGCCTTCTAGGAAGGACGGTCAATGGTTCTACCATCATGGACATAATGTTTTTCTAAGGCTTTGAAAACATTAACTTGATTTGGGGTAAGGCCTTTGGTTTTGTGGTGTTTTGGTAGGTACTTAATGGTGTCCTTGTGGTCGTAGTGGGTTAGAGGAGGCATGATGATTCCTAGAAAAACAAAATTTCACATTTTAGTCTAAGTAAACGACTATTGTAATATGGTTGTTCTAGTGTGTGCCTATATGAAAACAATATGGAGGTGCAGTTATCTTGACTCATTTTGATGCTTCGAAAATGTTTTATAATGCAAGTTTTGTTATAAAATAAAAGATAACCCAAGCGCTCCTAGTTCAATGTAGCTTCGTTTGAATGTACCCGAAAATACATATTGGTTATGTATTCCCTTTAGCATTCAAGACACATTATGCAAGTGATGTTTTAAACATAACGTTTTAATTTTGTATTCTCAATGTGAGACGAAAAAATATTTGTCCTATTTGTGAGAAATTTTTGGAAAAATTTGACATGGGGTGTTTTAGCAAACATGTTTACACTTAGGTGTCGTTTGTTTTTTCACAATAAACACTTTTTTCCTCTTTTCACTTCTTTTGTCTGCAGGAGAGCAGAGGTTTTTGTTTGTTTTTTTGCAGACATAAGTGCTTCTTTTCACTTCTTTCATCTTCTAAATTTCAGACATTATCTTTCACTTCTTACCTCTTCTTTCACTTCTTGCATCTTCTTTCACAAACCTTACATCTCTTTCTCAATAACCGGTTTTATACATTTTCGTTTGTTTTTTTACGTTTTCGTCCGTTTTTTTAAGTTTTCGACAGTTTTTTACGTTTTCGACCGAATTTTTACGTTTTCGTCCGAATTTTTACGTTTTCGCCCGTTTTTTTTACGTTTTCGTCCATTTTTTTACGTTTTCGTCTGTTTTTTTACGTTTTCGCCCGTTTTTTACGTTTCATCTATTTCTTTACGTTTTCCCCCTTTTTTTACGTTTTCATCCGTTTTTTTACGTTTTCGCCCGTTTTTTTTTACGTTTTCGCCTTTTTTTTACGTTTTCGCCCGTTTTCGTTCATTTTTTTTACGTTTTCTCCCGTTCTTTTACGTTTTTGCCATTTTTTTTACGTTTTCGTCCATTTTTTTACGTTTTCGTCCATTTTTTTACGTTTTCGCCCGTTCTTTTACGTTTTCGTCTTTTTTTTACGTTTCCATTCGTTTTAGTCCGTTATTTTTACGTTTTTGTATTTTTTTTATATTTTCATCTGTTCTTGTCTGTTTTTTTATGTTTTCGACCATTTTTTACGGTTTTGTTTGCTTTCTTTTTTCTTTTTTTTTTCGTCTGTTTTTTTACGTTTTCAACCGATTTTTACTTTTTCTTATATCTTTTTCACATTTTCGTATTTAATTACGTTTTCGTCTGTTTTTTTTACGTTTTCGACCTTCTTCTTACGTAAGAAAATGTACAATAACGTAAAAAACGTACAAACAGACAAAATCATATGAAAACGGATGAAAACGTAAAAAAACAGACAAGAACGTAAAAAACAGACGAAAACGTAAAAAAAGGGACAAAAATGTAAAAAAGGTCGAAAACGTAAAAAACGTTAAAAAAATGCACGAATACGTAAAAAAACAGACGAAAACGTACAAAAGCGGTCGAAAACGTAAAAAAACAAAAATGTAAAAAAATAGGCGAAAATTAAAAAAAAAAAGACAAACATAAAGACGGTCAAAAATGTAAAAAAATGTACCAAAAAATAAAAAATGGACGAAAACATAAAAAAAACATACGAAAACGTAAAAAAAGGATGAAAACGTAAAAAAAAAAAAAAAGACGAAAGCGTAAAAAAAACAGACGAAAACGTAAAAAAATAGAAGAAAACGTAAAAAAAAATAGACGAAGTCGTAAATAAACAGAAAAAACGTAAAATAACTGTCGAAAACGTAAAAAACATAAAAACGTGCCAAAACGTAAAAAAATGACGAAAACGTAAAAAAAAAACTAGTGAAAAAGAAAAAGGAAAGGAAAAAAAGTATTTTAATAGCACAAAAAATACTAGTGAAAAAAAGAAAGAAAGAAAGAAGTACTTCAATAGCACAAAAACAAACGGTCTTCTTCTTGTAGATGAAGAGCTTATGTGCACCTCTTCTTCTGCAGACATGGTTTGCAGATGAAGAGGTAAAAGCTCTGAAAAAACAAACGACAACTTAGTAAGAATGCAATTCCTCACTATGGGGAACATGATTAGTTTTGTTAAACACCTAATTTCATGCATGATTTTCTCAAATTAATGCATACCCCCAAGATTTTGTTTTTGTGCAAAAAAATAGAATTCCTAGACTCAGATCAGGATTGTAACCAAGTTTAGAATACTTACAATGATGATTGATTTGCAATGTGAGTGAAAGGAAGACCAAGAAATCGTAGGTATGGATGGATGGTAAAGTGAATAGTAACAGTTTGGAAGTGGTGGTATGAAATAATGGGTGTTTGGGTTAATATAAACAAAAAAATGGTTCTGCAGGTCGGCGGATACAGCGGACCCCTGAATTGGGTTCCGTCCGTTGTGTCCGAGGGTTCCGCCGACCCTGCTGAGAAAAATAGTTATGGATTTGTTTTGATTTTTGTGATTTTTGTCTAATGTCCAGAACTACAACGTAGGTTCCATGAGTCCTAAGCCTAGCCTAAGAAGGTTAAAAGGTTCACGTTTAAGGGGTTTTGTGAGAATGTCGGCTATGTTGTCTTCGGAAGAAACTTTCTCAGTTGAGATATTTCCTTTTTGAACGTTGTCACGAAGGAAATGATGACGGATTTCAATATGTTTGGTACGAGCATGTTGAACCGGGTTTTTGCTAAGATCAATGGCGCCTTTGTTGTCACAAAGAATTGTGATGTCGTTAAGTTGAATTCCGTAGTCGACAAGAGCTTGCTTCATCCAAAGAGCTTGTTGACATGCCTTTCCGGCCGAAACGTACTCGGCTTCCGTTGTTGAGATAGCAAGAGCCGTTTGCTTCTTAGAGAACCATGAGGTGAGACAATGTCCAACAAAAGTACAAATACCACTTGTACTTTTTCTATCAACATAGTCACCGGCATGATCCGAGTCGGCATACACTATGGTGTCTATTCCTGTTCCTTTGGGATACCATAAACCTAAATGTGTAGTGCCCTTAATATACCTAAAAATCCTTTTAACGGCTTCGAGATGAGTAGTCTTAGGATCTTCTTGAAAACGAGCACATAGACAAACACTAAACATAATGTCGGGTCTACTAGCCGTTAGGTAAAGTAGACTACCAATCATACCTCTATATTTAGTGCTATCTACGGATTCACTTTCCTCATCCTTGGTGAGTTTAGTTTCCGTGGACATGGGTGTTTTGATTGGTTTTGACTCTTCTAATCCAAATTTCTTAAGCATGTCCTTAATATATTTAGATTGGTTAAAGAAGATACCATCTTCTAGTTGTTTAATTTGGAGTCCTTGGAAAAAGTTGAGTTCTCCCATCATACTCATTTCAAACTCGTCATGCATGATTTTTGAGAAATCCACACACAATTCTTGACAAGTTGATCCAAATATAATGTCATCAACATAGATTTGGACTATGATAATATGTGAATCTTTCTTCTTAGTGAAGAGAGTATTATCAACTAAGACCATGGTATACTTATGGTCAACTAGGAAGGTTTTAAGTCGATCATACCATGCTTTTGGAGCTAGCTTAAGTCCGTAAAGAGCCTTTTTAAGTTTGTATACATGATTTGGTTTTTCAAAATCGATGAAGTCCGGTGGTTGAGCAACATACACTTCTTCATTTATGACTCCGTTTAAAAATGCACTTTAGACGTCCATTTGAAAGAGTTTAAAATTGTGTGCACATGCATATGCAAGTAAGATTCTAATTGACTCGAGCCTAGCAACCGGAGCAAAAGTTTCATCGTAGTCAATGCCTTCTTGCTGCTTATATCCTTGTGCAACTAGCCTGGCTTTGTTTCTAGACACAATTCCATTTTCATCCATTTTATTACGAAAGACCCATTTTGTTCCAATTATAATTTGACTCTTTGGTTGAGGAACTAATGTCCATACATCATTCCTAACAAATTGGTTTAACTCTTCTTACATTGCAATTACCCAAGACTCATCTTTAATGGCTTCATTAATGTTTTTGGGTTCAATGGTTGACACGAAACAAAAATAGTTGCTTTCATTTTGAACTTTTGACCTTAGTGTTCTTTCGTTAATGTTGCCTATAACACTATCTAATGGATGACTTTTAGATTCTTTGACATTGACAAGTTCTTTGTTTAATAGTTCATCTTCCTTGTCATTACCTAAAATCTCTTGACTTTCTATTGCTGGCTTTCAACTAAGTTATCATCTACCAAAGGTGATGTCTTAGAGGGAGGTGGACTTTCGTCAAATGTTACATTCAACGATTCCTCGACTCTTAAGGTTTCTTTGTTCAAAACAATGTAAGCTTTACTATTTTGTGAATATCCAAGAAATACACCTTCATAAGACTTTGGGTCAAATTTGGTGAGATAATCCTTGGTGTTAAGAATGAAACATTTACTCCCAAACACTCTAAGTATCCTAATGTAGGCTTTTTACCTTTATATAGTTCATAAGGAGTTTTATTCAAAAACGGTCTAATTAAGACTCGATTTAAAATGTACGTTGATGTGTCAACGACATTACACCAAAATTTTGTGGAATGTTTTGTTCTTTAAGCATTGTTCTACTCATCTCTTGCAATGTCCGGTTTTTACGTTCTACTACACCATTAGATTGAGGGGTACGTGGAGCCGAAAAGTTATGAGTAATACCATTAATATCACAAAAGTTTCCAAATTGAAATTCATTATCAAATTCACGACCGTGATCCGTTCTAATAGACACAATATTAGATCCTACTTGATTTTGAATTTTCTTACTTAGAATCTCAAATTTATCAAAAGCTTCATTTTTACTTTTCAAAAATTTTGTCAAGTATATCTTGAATAATCATCAACTATGACCAAAGTGTAGAAGTTACCTCCATAACTTTGTATAGCGGATGGACCAAATAAATCCATATGCAAAAGTTCTAGACACCTAGATGTAGAAACCAAGTTTTTAGCCTTATGGCTACTATGGACTTGTTTACCAACTTTGCAAGCATCACAAAAGTGTTGGTCATATTTCAACTTAGGTAGGTTTCGAACTAAGTCTTTGGAGGAAAGGTTTTGAATTAGTCCCATGTTAGCGTGTCTTAAATGTCTATGCTATAAAGTTGAAGATTCATCTAATGAGGTAAGACAAAGTTTGTCTCTAGATGTTGGATCCATCTTCATGACGTATACGTTGTTCTTAAGGACACCTTTGGCTATGGTTATACCATCTTTAAGTATTTTACTTCCGTTTTCACTAAAAAGGACATTATACTTATTACAACAAAGTTGACTAATACTAAGAAGATTAAAACCTAAGTTATCAACATGAGCTACATCATCTATAAAAAGGGAGTCATGAGAGATTGTACCTTTTCCGATGATTTTGCTCTTAGCTTTACTACCAAACGTAACATTACCTCCATCACATTTGTGATAAGTAGTGAAGAGGCTTTTGTTACCCGTCACGTGCCTTGAACAACCGCTATCTTTAATCCATTCATCCGGTTCCAAACAAACTTTGAGGCACACCTATTTTACGAAAACACTCAAACATTTGGTCCCCGATTTCTCATGGGTCAATTTTGGTTAAGCATACCATTAACTTGTTCCAAGTAAGAAAATAGAACATAAGGGTTCCATGACATGTAGTTTGGAGTTTGGTAATGTCCAGGAGTGTTTTGGTTCCAAACATGTTGGTAGTTTGGTCGAGTGTTGAAGTTACTCTTTGGAAAGGGGCGTTTGGGAATTGGAGTCTTTGGTCTTGGTTGAGTAGTCTTAGCTCTAAATTCGTTTTTACTAATTCCTACTCCAGTTTTAAAGGCAGGTTTTGTTCCATTTTTATATGTGACTTTAACAAATTTTGAACGATCCGATGTGGATGGTGTTACTGCTGCAGCATACTTGGCGGAACCTTTGGGTCCAACGGGCGGAACCCTGAATTGGGTTCCGTCTGTTCCGCGGGCCGCTGTAGCAATTTTGTTAGTTTCTTGTGCAATCTTTTCTTGTTTCGTTTGACCATTTGAAGTTTCTATTTTCATGAATCCTAGTCCTGTTTTATCAAAGGGTGACTTTTGAAGTTTCATAATTTCATCCGCACAATAAATGCTCTTATCGAACTTCTTGAACTTTGTGGTTTGTTTTATTAGATCGTTTTGAGTAATTTTAAGATTCTCAACTTCGAGTTTAAGCTCTTCACATGATTTGCAAGATGTGTCAATACCTTTACTCTTTTCTAATCTCTTAGCTTTTTCTTTTAACTCATAAACTTCATTTTCTAAAAACTCCTTTTTAGTTTTCAAAAATTTATTTTTGTTTATGATTTTTAAGCTCAATTCACAAAGTTTGTTATATTCTTTTTGTAAGGTGTCAACATCAATTGAGGAGTAAGATGAGTCGGTGAGTACCTCATTTGAGTCGTGAGCTATGAGAGCAATATCATCATTCTTTGGCTCATCGTCATCTCCTTCATAGTCACTCCAAGCACCACCCACAAAAGCTTGTTGAGGTTTACTCTTGGGTGGTTTTGGACATTCTCCTACTAGATGACTTGTGTCTCCACACCTATAGCATTTCCTTTCAACCTTTCCTTTCCTATCATCACGATCTTTTCGGAAAGTTTTCTTGTCATCTTTTGGTTGCCTTACAAACTTCCCTCTTCTACAAAAGAACTTCTTGAAGTCTCTAACGGCCATAACATATTCCTCATCATCACTATCCGAAGTAGATTCTTCATCATCACTTGATTGGACTCTAGCTTTCAAGGCAATGGACTTAACTTTTTCTTTCTTGCCTCTAACTAGTTCCGAATCTTTTTCCATTACCATTTCCTGAACTTTGAGGTTTCCAATTAGCTCGTCAAGTGACATGCTTGAAAGATCCTTGGATTCTTTAATTGCCGTCACTTTTGCTCTTTACTTCGG